>JAUTBZ010143495.1:0-12527 GCA_032361785.1 Lepetodrilus galriftensis
TCTCTCTCTCTCTCTCTCTCTCTCTCTCTCTCTCTCTCTCTCTCTCTCTCTCTCTCTCTCTCTCTCTGTCTCTCTGTGTGTGTGTGTGTGTGTGTGTGTGGTGTGTGTATATGTGTGTTTGTGTGTGTGTGTGTGTGTAACATCTCTACATGCATAATCATCTGATAATTTTGCCTACACGTATACATGTTCAAAGTACAAATTCTAGAGATTTTTTCCCCCCAAGATCTAATCCCACACTATTGAGCTAGACCACATTTGGTGCAATTTGCAGCTTTTTATCCTAGCTTGATTTCGTTCAATTATGTTTAATTTACATCCAAAGTCATCCGAATAGCTCCAAAGTCATTACACACAGAAAATATGTTGAAATCCACGCAGTTGGTATTTAAGCAGCAATAAATCAATTTCTAACTCAACTTGCTGGCTTTATCCCAACCACCAACCACCCATTTAAATTAATTTTATCTTCAATTTTAACCTTGTGCATGGATTTCTCGAGACCTCTCGTTGTTAGACTGATTAACAAGGTTTTACCCCCGAACGGAGTTGGCTACATTCATTGGCCATTTCGTAATGCCGAACGGAGTTGGCCACATTCATTGGCCATTTGGTAATACCGTCGTCTTGGAGGGCACTGGGCGCCTTCTATGTACGTCACGCTATCTGTCGCCAACACGCGGAATGGGACATACTGCGCCAACTGAGGCGTGATATCAACTCGTATTAAACCGTCTTATCTCTGGCGTGTGAAACGGCAAAAAAAAGAAACGCAAAAAAAAAACGCGGTTTAAAAAAGTGTTTGGAAAAGGAAATACATTTCAGACTTGATGTAGCATGATGTAATGATGATGGCGAACAGTTGATGTGTTAGTATGCTGGTGTATCGTGGGAGAGGTTCTAGGAATACGTACTCGTGTACTCGTGCAGATGAAACTTCGCCAGACATCTGTTAATGTCTTTGAAAACATGACATACCTAACCAAGGCAGTGTGTACCTTTAAAAAATATAGTAATTTGGTTTAAACTGGTAATTTTACAATTTGTACATGCATGATTTAGAATGTGTGTCGCATTGGCATTAGGATTCCAAGAATGGATAAGTGCTATTTATTATTTCTATTTCGATACTTATTCCAAATACTAGTACACTGAATAGTTTCCTCTCAATCACACTGAATTTGTTAAAAAAATATAATAATAAATAAATAAATGTGTGTATTCTGGTTGGTCCCAATTTACAGTCTATTTACTCCAAGGTCGTTGTTGCTGTAAGCGGAAACTGAACGCCATCGACGTCTTTGATGCCGAGTTTCGTAGCTCGAAGACTGCAACGTTAATTTCCAGAACGGTACCACCCAGCCAGTGGCTGTTTTCTTCTCCATTCACACCATCCTGGAATCATTTTTGATATCATGCACAATGCAAGGAGGCCACCAACCAATAATAGATGCCAGCGCGCACTGAGCTTGTCCATTTTCCAGAACAGTTTTGTTGATTTACTGGGAATTTTTGTTATTTTTATCCGTTTTTCCCCGCCATTTTTTTTCTTCTTCTTATTTTTTGGCTAATTTACTGGACTATTTGTTGTTGTGTTTTGTATGTATGTTTTTACAACATTTTTATTACATAATTTCTATATTTTCTATTCATTATATTCATGTTTTATATTTGGGTTAATCATTGTAATATTGCATGTCTGTGTTTATCAAATATATTTTTCAATTTTTATTTTTTCATTGTGTTGAATATCCAAATCTGTCATTGTATTTTGCATATAATCAAACCAGATAATGGAAAATCACACATTTTCTGACAATTTAATCATAAACTAAAATACAACAAATTTTACTCCACATTTTACGATATGGAGACTCATTACCGTAATCTTAATGATATTGTGTTAGCGTTTTCACTTTTATTTACGTTTATATGATGAGATATTACAAGTTTGAATGTTCATCTGTTTAAATAAATGTTTGTGAAACCAAGAACTTATTAATTTCAAAACTGTCTTTCACGATGCATATAAACCAAGGAATAGAAAGTGAAGTGTTAAAGACAGTTTTGAAATGAATTCACTTTCTATTCCTTTGTTTGTATCCATCTTACTGTCACATAATTAATAATAATAATAATAATAATAAGGTTATTTATATGGTGCATTAACTCCACGATATAAAGGGACATGCTCAAAGCTCATGATTTTGATTTAGATTTTCCTCCCACTAAAAGTACACCACATCTTTACACCATACCCTACCAACGTATATCAACAATTTTACTTCTAAATTGTTATTAGTTACTATCATTTTACAATTAATCCTTTCTTTTTGGTTCTTTTTATAAAATAAATTTCTTCGTCTTTCCGTCAGAGTTTTGTCTTCCTTGTCTATTACCAGTTTCTGTGTCAGATGCCATCGCCATTGATATGTTTTTGTAAATGACCTAATTATACGGTCTAGACAGATTCTTGAGATCATATTTATAATCTCCAAAGCTCCAAATGTTTTGACATTATTACCTTTCATATTTAGTACTGTATACAGCTCGCAGCTGAACGTCTTCTCAATTCCTGCTCATCCTCGCGTTTCACGTAGATTTAGCTCTCAAACACAGATGGTGTATACATGTACGTTGGCCGTGTGAAATAAGATGCTGGTCTTGGCCAGCAGGGTTACCCCTTTGGTTAAGTCAGTAGTCTGTTGGACTCGCAATCCAGGCAACTCAGAGGTTAGAATCCCAGGATCGGCATGGTATTGTTACATTGGCGCCCGACAGGGGGACTTTTTTTTATATCACAGGGCTACATTAATAGAATTCTAATGGAAAAGTTTCCCCCATTGTATTTCAGACAATCGTTAGACAAAGCCCCAACTGAACGTCTTGACAGAAAGTTGTTTAATATAATTTAATTTAAGTCGGCAGCCATGTTATAGTAGTCAACAGTTGCTGGGGATTTGATCTATGTGTATTAATAATAATGATAATTACGGCAACTTATAAAGGGCATTATTCCACACTTTTGACTGCGTGCTTTTGACTGCACTACAATATATACAGATTTAAAATCGGATAAAAAACAAACAAACAATATACTATTACTCATAATTCACCTACCAGAATATTGTGCGCAACATTTCAAACTGGGAAACCCAAATTTTTAAGTGCCACAGAAACAAGGGGAGACAACTGAGGATACATTTATTTCTTGGTTCAAATCACTCCATCTGATTCTGTTTACATTTTGTTGGTACCAAAGTCACACAACTACTCTACTCTATTTAATAGTCATGAAAGTTAAAATAAACTATTTCACGCTTCTTGAAGGAAACCTGTCAGAAGACATTCGTTAATTATTAAATATTGTCGTCGGTCGTTTGCGAGTGGGTGAAATATTCATGCAGCGGTGTAAAACAGTCAATTAACCCTCTCCTTGCTGAAGGCAACTGGAGATGCCCTAATAAGCAGTAGTTTTGCCTAATCCAGCAGGGAGAGGGTTAATAACAAATCAATCAGTCCCCAATTTCTCGAAACAAACACGAGCAAAAACCCAATCGGTGTTTTACATACAAGCTGACATCAGTATTTCCTTTCAAGAAATCAGGGCTAAGACATGTTAGAAATTAGGAACATCTGTTTTAAAATATCTCATTTGTCATTTTTACAATGCGTAGTGCAATCCATTTTTTTTGTTATAGCCACAGACATTTTATTTTATTTCAAGTTATGGAATTGTTAGCTCGACCAGATGTAATATCGTAGACGATCTGTCAGCTGTCATAGACACGTGTGTCATACGTTGGCTTCGGGCCAATGATTTTACGAAAGTCTTAGTCCAGACTTAAATCAGACTCTCGTCCACAGCAGTATATAGGTTATACCCAGACTAATGTTACAACCCTTCCTTGAGATCTGACAATCCCGTCGTATTTGGCGTGCAATCTATATTGCAGTCCATGATTACACACAGTTATGTTTTGTTCAAATGGCGCAGTGACTGATGTCATGGTTTTGTGCAGATTTTCCTGATATATTGGGCAATATTGGGCAATCATTAAAATATGCTATCTCTTTATATATATCTAGTGCTACACTGTTACTATATGATATTTATTCTTATGGAATGTCAGCCTTGATGGCTCAATTAAGTATTAATTACGACCCTTGTGACCCAATTTCTTAGATCAAACAACGTTAATTGAATTTGCTTTGTATATCCAATTAACCATTGATATCATTATTTAGCCGAAAAAGAAAAAAGAAATTATCCAAAGTCAATTTACTTTTCAATTAATTCAATACAGGCACAGTGTATGGTTAATGGGATATCTCGTTAGCTGACTTTAACGCTATCTGTGCTGCTGCGTGGTCTGTCCGAATATTTACACCGCGGCTAATAAAATTGATATAATCTTTTTACACAGAGACTGCCGCAGTATATGTGTACTTTATCTTGACCGACTAATCCATGCCTTGCTTTCCATTTCCAGAAGCCAAGATACTAAACTGTCACGTCTGTGCCCTAGAGTATTTAAAGACTAACCCTTTTAATGCCCACCGGTCCAAATAATTGTACAATACCACTCTGTAAATTAGGAAACGAGTAAAAACGTAACAAAGTTAATAATTTTTTTCCCATTTCTTTGAAGGTTTGGTTTTTATAATATGTTTAAAAGTTTGTAAATTTAGTTAGGATTAAATTAGGATGTGTTGTTTAGAATTTAATGGGTTAATGGAGCACCCTCCCACACAATATGGCTCCCGGGTCCATCTGCCCGCTGGTCACAATTAACTTAACTCTATCAATTCCAGCGACGTTTTGTATGCATACAGTTTAACACTACAAGATTTTATGCTGGTTTTACAACTAAATAATCACTTTCAGGTACCCGGTACTACATTCTCATCCTAATTAACCCTCCCCCTGTTGAATTAAGCACAGGTACAGCTCTTTAGGGCATATCCGGTTGCCTCCAGCATGGATAGAGTTAAGATTATACTAATCAATTTTGGGTAGAGATAGAAAGATGTGATACTGTATATTATTTCTAAAATAAGTTAAATTTGAAATAGTCCAGTTTCATGGTACATGTATTCACATAGTGTTGGTATGACGACAGCCTTTATATATTTATTTTCTGTTTAACATTTGTATTTTATTCATATGTTAAATTGTCTTTAATAGGGATAGAAATACATGGTATTACTACAAACCCAAAGACCAAAATGTTTCAATGCTGAAAATGAGATTGACCAATTGCATGGTAATATCACATACTGTTGGTATGACAACTATCTGTCTCATTGAGTGAAATTGAGGACTTCCCATTGTGAAATGGTCAGAAAGATTGCAAGTAAATTGCCAATATCCTGTATTGTAGTCCCGAATTTAGGACACTCAGTTAACGTGCGTGAGTCACACTACCTGTAGTGTCTCCACGACGTCGTGTCAGGACGTCGTGTCTGGACAGATCTACTCTCCTTTGAGAGCTGTCTGCAACTCGATGACTTGATTTGAATGGAGTTTAAATTGCACACAACTCTACAGCTTGATTCTGAACTGAACGAAATAAAAAAGAACTGAATTGCTTACAGTGTACATGTCAAATGTACGAATGTCAATCGCCAAGTTTTGTGAAGACATTCTGGAGCATTAGATCGAAGTCGTCTAGTATCATGTATCCAATACCTTCCTTGGATATCAGTATGGTCATGGCATGTGATTTGAGCCCCGGTCATGTCATGCCAATAGACATTAGTGGATGATAGTTGTTGTTCCCCTGATTGGTGCTCAGTTTTAACCCTATCCATGCTGGATGTAGTACAAACACTGCTCTAGGGAATCTCTGGTTGCCACCAGCATGGAGAGAGTTAAAGGGGTGAAGCAAGGATGGTTAAGTTCAGAGTAGGGTATCTATGTTCAGGATATTCCAGTATGCTTAGCACCAGTAGCTGGTAGAAATCTGGCCTAGTATAACCAGGACACATACTTACAAAACAGGCCAACTATGATACGAGTAAAATAATCTTGAAAGAGGCTCTAAGACAGAATTCCAACCATCCTATCAATAATATGATATTGATTTTGTTTTTCATTATGAAACATTTTATATATGTGTGCTTGTGTATGCATTTATGCATATGAGTATGTGACGATTATATCAAATTCATAGTGTACACAACTCTCTGGACTTTGCTGTAAAGGTACGAACATTCTACAAACGTCACAAGGGTGTACTCGCTGACATTCAAACATGCATCATGTACTTTTATGAGCTTCCCGTGGATTGAAGGTCTAATCCACGTGCTCATTGCACACATATCAGGTTTTATTGATTTTAGGCCTAAACGTGACCTAAAATAGTTTTCTACTCAGAAACAAATGACAGATTGCAGACTAGAAGTGTCATTTTACAAATATCGTAATTTTAGTCTGAGTGTCTACTGAGGATGATTGACAGATGATGACGGTGAAAAGAATGTTCATCAGTTGTTAGTTGCAAACATGAATGTGTATAAAATTCAATAATCTGGTTTCATACGATTGTCATCGTATTAATTTTTCTAGTGGCGTTTCAAGCAGTTGCTTCGATCCGAGTTCATTGTAGTCTGTAGTGACAGTCACTGACAAGTAGTGACAGTCAGTGATCGTCTCGGCTTTGTTATTATCCCAAAGTCGGATGTACGTTCTCACCAGCGATCAGACAAAAATGACAATTTCGACAAATCATGAGCAATTTTATTGCGACTAGACACACCTGTCGGAACCCATGTCATGCGAGGCTATCCTGGGAGATTACCGATTCCACAGACTTCTCTTCGGGCGGTGAATACTTTCAGTTTACGCTTGGCTCCTGTCTGCTTGGCTCCTGTCTGCTTGGCTCCTGTCTGCTTGTCTGTCAAGTCTGCCTTTAAGGAAAAAATAACAAAATGATTTGTCAAGTATGATAGAACTACGAGACACACTAGAGAAATCCTGACAGTATCCTTGTACCAGAATGTATTTTAGACACCAGCTTCAAACATGTAAGCTATAATGATTGTAAGCTGATATATTCTTGAGGTATTTTTTTTTAACGAGTGAATTAAAGGCCCCATACCATATTAAATGTTTTATCAAACAATTTGAAAGTTATTTTTTATTTTCTATTTTACTTTTATGATCTTTCTGTTAATGATTTCTTGAAGATTTTCCCATATGATATTTATCACATTTATTATGGCATTAAAGCCTTATTCCTCAGAAAATACTGCTCCGCGAGTCGTAAGTTATTGTCCGCGTACAGCTGCTATGACTCACGTAGTATGAAGGTCCTTATCTGCAGTTCAACGCAGATACTTTGTACATATTGCATTGCTTATTCTAATATCTCTTTTGTTTTACTTCAATAATGACCACCTGAGCTACGATTTTCATGAATGAAATTATTCCATTAATAAATCTGCCACTTAATTCTTTATCGGGAGTGAACTTCCCTCTGGGCAAAGAAAGAATTATGAATTGATCAAAGTACAGACAAATCTGTCATTATCCCACAATTTCGATATCATAATGACAGCGATCTCGAGATAAGTGCTGATATCTCGTCGTGGTTGAACTAGCGAGGCCGCAGTCAGGGTGTGTCAGAACACTACGCCATTACAGAACACTACGCCATTAGGGTTTTAGTAGGCCGCCATCACAAGCAGCCCTGCCCATTTCTATAAGAGGATCACAGCCCCTAATCTCCACATTTATCTCCACCATTATCTCCGTTATTATCTCCAGACAAGCCCGCCTCAGTCTCGTGGCTGGAACTGATCTCCGAAGATATCTGTGTATATCCGTATATATCCGTGTATATCCAAGATGGATATTGAGATTCCTGGAAAAGGGATTGCTTGAGAATTGTGGTGTCCTTGACAGTTGTCGTGGCTGTTTGTTTTAAATTAGTTGAGCTTATGTATAATGGAATAGAACTTCTATGATTGTTGAGTAATGGAATCGTACCTTGTTTATTGGGATTGATGTTCTAGATAAACGAGTTTGTAGATTGAGTCAAGTTTATTTGATAATATTGACCAATTCCCAATAGCCGATATAGCTTTCAGTAGTGATGTCAAACATTGTTAGTGTCTGGTATGAGTGTCGAGTATTAATGTGAAGTATTAATGTGCAGTATTAATGTGCAGTATTAGTGTGCAGTATTAGTATCCACTATTGGTGTCCATTTTTAGTGTTCAGTTTTAGTGTCCAAAATTAATGAATGGTGATTTAGCCTTAGTGTGATTGTCCTTCATCAGTATCCAGTATTAGTGTTCAGTATTAGTGTCCAGCACAGTATGAATGACAAGTATTAGTGTCTAATATGGGTGTATTTTATTAGTGTTCAGCATTAAATGTCCCAGTATTACATTTCAGTATTAGTGTCCAGCACATTATGAATGGCAAGTATTAGTGTCTAATATATTTGTGTCATTTGTTAGTGTTCAGCATTAAATACACAGTACATGTAATCATAATAAGTGTCAATCAGGTGTTGAGTGTCCACCATACATGTAGTGTTTAGTGACCAGCAGATGTGTAGTGTCCAATGTGTGTGTAGTGTTAAAGGCATAATATCACAGATATTTATGGTTGTTTTGGACTAATTCTGAGCTATCTCTGCAAAGTACATTCACTTAATATACATAAAACCATGTTTGTACTTCCAAAAAGCTTTCCACCACTGTGTGGTTGACAAATCCCCATTGCAACCCCAAGATAGACAACCTGAATATGGTCCATATGTGTTTGCAGGGTTTGCTTCATTATACAAAGGGGACATAACTCTAATGTTCGCTCGCAGATTCCTTCATAGTTGAGTTGATGCATCAAAGACAAGATAAATAGCAGAACATTTCCATTATTCATATAAAATATTAATATTTTGATAACTATAGAGGACTGGGGACTAAGTACATCAGAAAATAACAACTTTTGGGAGATAAATCAAGCGTAATTAGTCCACCAGCCATATAGCGTTGACTGACCAGATGCCGTGTAATGTTGACTGACCATCTGCCGTGTAATGAACGCTGACCTCCAGATGCACACGTGATGTAACACTCTCACCGTGGATTCTACTGGGATCATTTAATCCTCAGAGGGGATTTTACTAGGTCTATTTAATCCCAGGCATATCTCAGACCGACTTGTCTTTTAGCCCGGGCTGTCTGGCAGCTCATAAACACCGGCATTAAGTCGATAGGGGGCGCTGATTGATGTTTTGGGACGTTCTTTATAAAAGATCACAAGCGTTTTATGAAGTTTCTGGCTAATTTGTTTCAAGATTGATCTGGTTTCATAACACCCGTGCTCGCTGCGCATCTGAGGGATTATTACGGAATCCTATCACGGAATGCGATCTCAAGTCATAATGTCCGTTTATTTCGGCAATCATTTTCGGGATAAAAAGACGTGGTTTTCATGGGTCGGGGATGCTGTAACAAGCACTTTCGTGATTGCGGGTTTGGGTGGTCGTATGTTACGAGGGAAATATCAGAGAACGATTTATCAGTGCGAGCTCCGGCTTCTTCCGAATCAGTTTCGTTGACGTTTCTTAAATTGTATTGATGGTCGGCGCAAGGCCTGAAAGTAGTTCCATCAAATTGCGGAGATGAGTAAAGTGGTTGTCATTGTATCAGTTGTATAGCTACATTTACACACACCAATTGGATAATTACACACGCCACGAGGCATCTTGAGCACGGGTCTTCCACTTGAGGTGGACAGGGATTGAGGAAAGTCTTGTCCCACACCGGAGACGGGATATATTATTCAATGGCCGGCGATTGTTTAGTACTCTAAAGTAAGGCAATTTAAGGACTGTCGTTCTGTCAGTTTCTCGCTAATGCTAACGGCTTTACAGAAAATATCTCTGACTTTTGGCCTTCCAAAGTTAGCGTAGTTCCAATGCTAGATGGTTCTGGTTGTTCTGATATTCGTTGGGGTCACTAAGCGCTCGTCCATCATCGAACTTAAAAGTTAAGACATAAAAGTTAAAAGGTTTTTTGTGCTTCACTTGGATATCTTTGTCTTTTTCTTTTTAACACATTAACTCTCTCCATGCTGTAGGCAACCAAAGATGCCCTAACGAGAAATGTATGCATCATTCAGCAAGGAGAAGGTTAACATCTTCCTTGGTGGAATACATCACACCATAGGGCAACCATAGTTGCATTGAGCGTTAAGAAGGTTAATACCATCTCCATACTGGATTTAATTATGTGGGCATCTATGGTGGCCTTTGTGCATTGAGAAGGTTAAATTAAAACGATTTTAACTCTTTTCCTTTTGGGGTTAGATATAAAGAAATCATTGATTCAGCAGGGAGAGGGTTAACACTACAGTCATTGGGTCGTTGATGTTTGCAGCCATCTATTTTAATGGTTAATTTTATGACATTTGTCCTTGGATTCAATCTAATTTATTACTTCTTCCTTATCGTTATTTTACGACCAACGGTTTCGCAATTCTACGATGTAACAAACATTTCTAGAGTCCTAGACCAAGCCATGATTTCTCGAAAAACAACTTTTATTAAAATTACATCACTGAGTCAATGAGATAAATCCCAGCTAAGCAAATTCTCAAACTCAAGTTTCCTTCAAGAAATCGGGGGCCATTACTTCATGAAATGGTCATCCTTGCAAATCAAGGTTTACGTCATTTCCTGATAGAGTAAAGGCATGGCATATGCCTTGATTTAGCCCAGGCTTAGAGTACGACCCTTTCGTGAAACACTCGGCTCTGGTCATAAACTAGTTTACAGTGTGAGAGCTTATAGCTGAAAGGGGACATAACTCTGAAATTTACTCCTCCAATGTGTCCGAATGTCTATTCCAGAAATGTGCCCGTCTGTCTTTCAGTGTTAATGTAAATTGTGTTTGTGTGAATTTGATCACGCTTGCGTCATTTGGTTTTGTAACGGGATCATGTCAATCCTGAGATTCCAACTCTCTGCTGTCACCAAAATGGTAACCCCGCTGGCTACGACCAATAAGAGCATTTTATGTCATGCGCGGCTATGCATAGACTAGTTTCTGTCCCGTATTTTTGCAGATGCATTTTGAAACAAAATGTTGTAGCATTGTTGCTTATGATATTAGTGTAGTGACAAAGTAGGTTGGCACAGCTGACAAAGGGAAAATAAGAATTTTAGGAATAATGTTCTTAGCCTGTATAGGTTATAAACCACTAAATTATTTGAATTTGTCGCCAAGAGGATGGTTCGTACATAAGTAAGTCAGTACAACATAGATGGGATTTCTGGCCCTGGATTGGTTGTAAATGGTGGTTTATAACCTATATCTAGGATTCAATGTATTTTTGATTACCTCTGTATTATTATTATTATTATTATTATTATTACCGGTATTATTATTATTATTATTACTAATTATTATTATTATTATTATTATTATTATTATTATTATTATTATTATTATTATATTATAATATCAAGGATTCAATTTATTTTTGGTTACCTCTGTATTATTATTATTATTATTATATTATTATTATTCAGAACTTCCATGGGGAACTTGTTGCAAACTTGACCAGAGATGACCTTGACCTCTGGAAGGACAATCACAAGGATGAAGCTTTTCTTCTTAATCCTAACGGAACTGCCGTCTTGGTGGAGGTGAATTTGAAATCTTTTACTTATTTTATTGCAGCTCCAGATTGTGAGGTAATATTACTTATTCCATGTTTATTTGGACTGTAATTGTTGAAGGTAATTTTCAAATAATGAGCAGTTTTAAAATGCAAATTGTTTTAATTTCAATTCTGGTTGCTTTCAGAATTGAAAATTTTGAAAGGCTCAAACAAATCTTTGTAGAATAATGAAGTTTATTTGAATATAGTAATAGCCAGAAAGAAATGTCACCATAGTTTTCTGGATACCATAAACAACAATTGTCATTTTAATAGTTACACGCCACTATGAGTACATGTACTTTAAAGTGTGGATTTCGTACAATATAAATGTTCACATTATTATTATTATTATTAACCCTCCCTGCTGGATTAGGCACAGATACTGCTCTTTAGGGCATCTCTGATTGCATCCAGCATGGAGAGGGTTAACTTAGTATTTAGCATTCTACCTAGTGCCTACAGGAACGGTGAAAATCTCTCACTGTAAACATGGTAAAATTAAATGCAGGGTCTGTGTTCTCAATTCCATGTTCAATGTTTTACAGGGCATGCGAGATGACAGGACTATACTGTCTGTCACAGACACTGTCTTCTCTGTCTTGTCCTTCATGTACACAGTGGAAGGTAAGGCAACACTGTCTTCTCTTTGGTACAGTGCTCCCTCGATATAACGCCCTTCGATGCACCGCGGATTCGGATACAACGCGGGGTCCATTTAAAAAATAATAATTTAAAATAAAAATATTTTTCTCCAATTCTATTCGTTGATATAACGCGGGTATTATAACGCGGGTGGCATGTCATGGACCCCAACTTCAGTGTTATATCGAGGGAGCACTGT
>JAUTBZ010143506.1:0-12526 GCA_032361785.1 Lepetodrilus galriftensis
CGCGTTGCTGAACGGCTTCTGCAGCAATACATAGCAATACATATCGATACGTATTCTAGCTTGAACGCACCTCAGTTACTCCTCAAGTAATGGTAGTCAGTTTCTGTAGCAGGAGCAGATATTCAGAGTGGGAGAGACGAGGGCTGAGTAACAAGATAAGTTGATGAATTATCAAGTGGTACATATACCTGTCCTTCATGATATTAATTCAAAAGGACATAATATGCTTCCTGAAGTTCCCTGGTCTGAATTGTTGAAACAAGAACACTGTTTGGTATTCCTGACAATACTTCTGGCAATATGGTCACAAGTGTTTTCTGGCTTTCATCAGGGAACATAATGAAACAGAGCCATGCCAATCCTGAGATTTGAACCATAGTTGCTGGAATGCGAGTCCAATGCTCTACCGACAGCCAAATAGAAATCATGGATCCCGAAAGTTTTGAAAATAAATATTGTTTATATTTTTATTTTTTTTAAAGAGTAACTCTGCTGGTAGAGACCAGTAGGATCATCTTGTATCACACCAGGCTACAATTCATACAGAACATAGTCATAGGGCATTTCACCCTTTCATGAAACTCGCTCATCACACATGAATGAAATATTCCTTCCGTGACTTACAACAATAATTCACTCTTCATTGATACAAGAACTTCATGAAAGAGTGTCCTAGTTTTTACGTCGCGTATGGGTGAAATATTCCTGCTACGACCAAAAAAAACACACTAATTCAATCAAAAACCTAGTTTTTACACCATCGGCATCAAACACTGTGTTTTTTCCCCCCAGGACGAGACGACGATGTGCGAGCTGTGTCACCGGCTCCAGAAGTCGATGTGGTTCCACATGCACGAGCAGTACCATAGGAAGAAGTTGGTGGAGGAGGAGAAAGCAAGGGCAAGGTCGGAGGCCAGCAAGGCGGCCAGAGAAAATGGCGAGGAAGTCGAAGATGAAGACGGACCGAGGAGGCAGAACAAGAGGAAGTCGGCCAAGAAGTCAGTGTTCACGTCGTATCTTGGCATTAGTCATGTCGTCCTTGTTTCTCGAACCTCTCATATTTACCACAAGACCATAAGGACTCTCATAGCAATCTCTAATATAATACATGAGCCGATGGGGATCGTACACTTACAAGAGCACTATGGTTTCATAGCGGGTATGAGAGCTTTGAGAAAGGATACCCTAGCTGTTGGGCGTGTGGTCACAGTGCCGTTACGATTGGCTTGTCAGTCAATGCTGGCAGGTTTACTGAAATACTAAGTGCTGCAGTTGTTGCAGATTTACTCCTCATGGTTACTAGATTATGTTGGAAACATGAGAGTTTCTGTCACTGTCATCTCTATTCAAGAGGGGAAAAAATAAAAAATGACGTAATAAAGCACTCCATGCTAATGCTTGTGCAAAGCTCTAAATGCTACATTATTATTATTTATCCTGATCCGTGTGCACTCATTTCAACTTCTCAACTCCCTGGGAGGTATATGACCATCAACATTTATCTAGTTTTCTCTCCTTTGACCAATCAGGGCCATGGAGACACTGGCAGAAATCAGCGCCAGTGACAGCAAGATACTGAAGAGCGGACGACGAAAACCCAACTCTGAAGGCGACGACACTGACCACGAGGACAGCAGGAGCGATAATAGTTTTGAGAATAAAGAATCCGGTGACAATGACGATGATGATGAAGATGAAAGCGATGAGTACGATGAAGAAAAAGATATTAAAATCGTCAGTAAGTATTTTTCTGTTGGCAGTTACTAATTTTAGGTGTGGAAGATATAATGTATGTTACCGTGTTAGATTTTTTACAAAGATACATTTTTTAACTAGACATGATTGTCTTAAAACGTCTCATTCCAGAACGAAAAAGTACATATTCAAAGAATATTACTTTCGCTGCCGTGTATGAGAAAACAGATTTCTTCGCCAAGGTATTTGATGCAAAGACCAATGAGATTAATGACGTCATCTTCCCCAAATTAACACCACGGAAAGCGAACTGGAAGGAGCTCTCAGACAGGTTGGTAAAGTATAGCAGGGTCATAGCCCCTAGATTACGAAACCTTTAGAGTACGATTTCATGCTCAAGGGATCTGTGAACAAAAAAGTTTGATTTGAGCATGAAATTGTACTAAAAAAAGTCTCGTAATCTCGGGGCTGTTCTGTTCAAAACTACGGAACGGTAACGTAACCTTAACCCCCAGCCTTAGCACTGGCGTAGTCTATGGTTACGGTTGACGGTTATCTCGGAGATGGCATTACAGAATGGAGAACCTCGGAAAACAAACAAAGACCTGGGCCCGTTCTACAGAATGGTCGTAGCGCTACGAGAGTCGTAACTCCTATGCTTTAACATAGAGTTACCACCATCGTAGCATTACAATTGTTCTATGGAACAGGGGCCAGATATGTTTTTATGTTATCATTAATTGATTTATATAATCCAAGAATAACTTCTCTGATCGAGTAGCGGAACACTTTTTTTGAATGAATATCATGGAAGTTCCACATTATCAGTAATTACTATAATAAAGAAGATACTTTACAATTCTAACATAAAACTATTTTTCATGGGTATTGTAAAAGATTTAGCATATATAGCTAAGTAATCATGACATCTGGCCTGAGTTTCACGAAAGGAGTGTATAGTGTAATGGAATGAGATTCTCGTTACGTAAACATCGCCACTTCCTTTTTCAGGTCAGTTCATTTAATTTTAAGGTTAACATAGATTTGTATCACATATTAATTCAAAGTAATCTATGTATATTTATAACTTTATGTAGCCGATACCCACTTTGTTGTACATAGTTTTTATCCCGTATTTTGAGCCCAGCGTTCTGCTGTGTCACAGTGATCTTGTTATGACAGAAACCGTTTTGAGATGTCGTAATCTGTGCTAGTTGCTGTTGTTAACTGATAATACACTCTTGTATAAGATTGTAAGTTTGGATTAGACTTTGTTGGTAGTTAGTAGTAATTTATATAATCCGGTCTACAAGATTGTACATATTTAGCTACCCAAATTGTATATTATTACCCAACGATGTTGTGTTAGAGTTACCGTTGCCATGCAACCTTCAAGCTTGAAAGAGCCAAGGTGAATGCTTGCAAGAGGTAGTGGGATGCGTATCTTTAGAAGTTTAGACCGTGAAAGGGGACATCTAGTTTACCTACCTAGTCAATAGTGTATCAGAAATGTATTTGTAAACTCTGTCCCCCTTAAATATGTGTAAATAAATTGAGGCGCGTCACGTCAGTTGGATCATCATCAGAGAACATATCCCAATCATAACCATATCCATATTGTTCACCACTCCGCATTCCCATTCTTAGTTACGCTTCCCTATACACATCACCACCTATACCCATAGCAATATGTTAAGCATCCCTGTAATATAAAAAGCAACCATTAGGAATTACTAGTGTTTGTTGGCCGTATATGTTGAGAGATAGCTGAGCATTTCCAATAATAAGTGTAGTTTGCCTCGGTTTATTGTCTCATAGTCCGCCATTGCTCCTTATTTACTTCTACTTGTCTGGCCTTGTATTCCTCGCGGTTAACGATTTTTTTTTTTTAATTCTTCACTTGTGTGTGTACATGCATGTTATCAATAAGAGAACTGCATTTGTAAATAAACTTGTGGCGAAGTTGAACTGTGTTATCGACTACTTATTGAGGAATAACAACTACTACTACCAGTCATGGACGAACCCGCTTGATGGTGAAAACATCACATTGGTGTCAGAAGTGGGATGTCTATGCAGTCAATGACATCCAGTGATCGGATTATACTGGAAACTCATCAGATAGGCCTACATAACAGCAGTAAGACCCAGTTTTACCCAGTTTTACAACGGCTAGTGAAGGCTAGTATTTTTGGATTCTTTACCTCCAAAAATTCAGCCTCTCAGTGACCTCATCAGCTTCGACAGCGTCATTTCATAATGCTAATGGACAAACCCTGTACAAACAACTACGAGAAGAATGCATCCAAGTCTATCTTCTCAACCGTGAAGTCACGTTAACAAATCAACGTCGACCTAACCTTCTGAAATGGGCCAGGACTATACAAGTTTGGTCAGACATGAATCCGAACGAGAAACTGGAGAAACAGATTTGAGAAGGTTTGCGGTGCCAGTTAATCAGCAAGACTTGAAAAATGGACCAAAAAATGCACTTTTGGTGGAATGATACCATATTCCAGCCAACATCCAGGTCATCCTCTGATGTTTAAATGTATTTATGAACTGATGAGAAAATGCCTGAATTAATACTAGGGCTGATCAGGCACGCTATTGCAGCAGTATACTACGGTACGCCAATATGTGGACATTAGAGCAGATGAATACCAATAACTGTTCTATTTGTATACAGTAATTTGAACATATTGAAACGCTGAAATGTGACACACCTAACTCTTTGCACGAATGCCAAATAAATTGCATAGTATTGAACAACTTGTAATTGTACACAGAAAACGACCAGATCGGTATTCAATTAATACATTTGAAATGATCATTGTATCTATTTTAGATACTAGATAGTAATAGATAATTTCCTTTGGACGTCAGTATATATATATTTCTGTCTGTTGTCTTCTAGGAAGCTGTCAGACCAAGAATATGTGTGCAACCTATCTGGATGTGCAGAAGTATTTCCTCTGAAGAAATCCTACAAGGACCATCTGACTACCAAGCACCGGGCGATGGCCGTCCTTTGTGTGTTCTGTCCAGAAACAAATCTTTACCGGAGACCCCATCTCTTTCGGCAGCACGTGCAAGACGTCCATCCAGAGACCTATGGAGTGTTTGGGACGACGGGGCTTAAGGATGGAAACTGCATCTGGTTGGCGATAGATCCACAGAGTTTTCGACTGGCTTGTGGAGATGTCGAGCAAGGGCCTGTGTCGGTGAAGTTGAGGGAGGCGGCCCTGGAGTGGTCACGGAAGCAGTTGGAGCCCTACAAGACAACAGAGGATTGGTTAGGGAGCTGGGAAGTTCTTGGTGTCCCCCGCCCCGTGGTCTTAGATGATCTGGACGTGGAGTGCGATACAGAGAAACCCGAGATAGATCTATACTGCGAGCTAGAGACCATATGGGTAGATGTCCAGAAATCCGGAGCTACGGTGACCCTTGGCCCAGCTCGAGGACAAGTGTTCTGGGAGGTACACTTTACAGACGCCGCCCTGAAGGACCCCAGAGTGTACGAGTCACTGGCACAGCGACTGGCCAGGGTAATTGGAAAGGACACTCCCTACATACCCGAAGATAGCACGGCCACCCTGGTGGAAGGGGCAGACTTTCTACAATGGAGGGCACGACTGTGCAAGATCCTTCAACTGGAAGTAAGCAGTTGCGATTGGATTAAGCGGCATTCATCTCCCTTCCAGAGTCTTGTCGACTGCGAGACGCTGTCCATCAAGGAGGAGGTAGCTTCACCAACAAGGACGGACATCCAGACATACCGCTACAAGTCACCAGATCGTACAGCCAAGACATCCACCTCTCAAGGCATGCCACGCTCCCCGAAGCAGATGACCACCACTTCAACATGGTGCCACCCAGCCTCCCACAAATCTACCCGTGCCTCCAGGGACCTGTCGCTGGACCCCAACTTTATAGAGCCATCCACCTCTCAACACGTACCACATACTGCGAAGCAAACCTCCAACACTCCATGGACATCAAGCGTCTCCACCTCCCAGAAGATGTCCACCTATGTGCCGAGCCGGAGTTCCTCCTCCAATCCAGGGAAGCGTCATGCTACAGGAAACTCCCACGACGAGTCGGGCGCTACCAAACGAGACCGTCGTGAATCACGTTTGATGTCGGATGCAGCTTACCTCTTGGAGTATGGCTGCATGCCGCTTCTACCACCCGGCCGTAGGAAGTGGGACGACCAACAAGTTATCTTACAGATAAATGATGCAACTGTGTCATGGCCTCCAACTGGATGGAAGCAGTGCCTGCCACAGGAGAGGGTAACACAGATGGACTTCGCGGCAATGACGCTCGAGAACGGAGTGTGTGGACGGATGCCTTGCATCACCCAGGAACAGCTACGGGACAAATACAACATGTTAGCTCTGCCTGAGACAGACTGGGAAACTGCCGAAGCAAACATGCTCGTGACCCACAAGGCAAGAATGTACCTGTCAAAGACTGTGACCATGATTGCCAGTGGAAAGATCGACAGCAAGCATGAAGAGGACCTCGTGGAGCAGTTGTTGGCAGCCAGGAAGCAGAGGAACGGGGACACCGATCTCGTAGTGGATGCCATCAGATGCGTCGGGATTAAGCTCCGTCTGGACTATTCAGATTAACCCTCTCCATGCTGGAGGCGACCTGAGATGCCCTAAAGAGTACATGTGCCTAATCTGCCAGGGAGAGGGTTAAAGATCACGTCGTTCAGGGATCTAGTCTTGTATTCTAATCGCAAGCTTCATCCATCGGGTGATACTCATCTTGAACTTCATCACCAACTTAACTGAAGCTCATCAATAACACCTACTCAGTGTTGGACTTTACTACATCTCGATGCTGCTCTTTGGAGTTCCTGCAGATGAACTGACTGTTCGTTGAGATCCGGAGTATCTCCCTTTTCGTGTAGTGGGGGATAGTGTAATGGAATGAGATTCTGATTACGTAAACATCGCCGCTTCCTATTTCCGGTCAATTCATGTAACGTTAACGTAGATTTGTGTCACATATTAATTCAAAGTATTCCATGTATGTTTGTAACTTTATGTAGCCGATACCCACTTCGTTGTACATCAATCAATATCATGTAAGTTCCACGTTATCAGTTCTAAAGAAGATACTTTACTATTCTAACTTAAAATCTCTTTTCATGGTCATTGTAAAAGAATGCATTTTATAGCTAATCTAACTTTGTTGTACATAGTTTTTACGTCGTATTTGGTGTCACGATGATCTTGTTATGACAGAAACCGTTTTGTGGTATCGTAATCTGTGCTAGTTGCTGTTGTTAGCTGATAATACACTCTTGTACAAGATTGTAAGTTTGGATTAGACTTTGTATAGTTAGTAGTAGTTTATATAATCCGGTCTATAAGATTGTACATGTTTAGTTACACAAATTATATATTGTTACCCAACGATGTTGTAGTTACCATTACCATGCAACCTACAAGCTTGACAGAGTGAAGGTGAACGCTTGCAAGAGATATTGGGACGGGTATCTTTAGGAGTTTACCTACCATAGTCAATAGATTATCAGAAACGTATTTGTAAGCTGTGTCCCCCTTAAATATACTACCGTCAACAAATAAGGGAACATATAATTATGATGCATTTTTTCGTTCAAAGAGAGGCGACTCATAACTACTACTGTAAATTTAATTACTATTACTTTATTTTATGTGTCTCAATTTGAAAGTAATATCGACATATCACTATAACATCATTCCAGTAAATTCTGATGATAGTACATGTACATGTGAGGTCCCTGTTTTATTCCCCACGTTAAATGTTTCTATGCGAACACCTCTCAAAACGTCTGTCCCCTGTTTGTACCGAGACATAGTTGACATTTGGTGGATAACTACCAGTCTGTCAAGGGGACTGATTGAAGATTCAGTTATGTTATTGTCCCTTCTCAAATGTAACTAGCAACCATTAGGCATTACTAGTGTGTGTTTACCGTATATGTCGAGAGATAGCTAAGCATTTCCATAGTAAGTAGTTTGCCTCGGCTTATTGTCTCAGTCCGCCATTGCTCCTTATTTACTTCTACTTGTCTGGCCTTGTATTCCTCGCGGTTAACGAATTATCAACAAATCTATTCGCAGGTGTGTGTATGTGTGCATGTTATCAATAAGAGAACTGCATTTGTGAATAAACTTGTGGCGAATTTGAACTGTGTTGTCGACTACTTTTAAAGGAACAACAACTACTTCCAGTTGTGGATGCACCCACTTGATACACCTACAATATTTCCGCTGGACATAAATCAGGACATGAAGTATGGAGTCTATGCTTTATGTCTTGATTTATATCCAGCGTAAATATACACCCCTTTCGTGAAGTGCAGGTCAATTGATTACATTCAGTCTTCCTTGCAGCTGATCAGAGACGATGATGTTTGTCGAACAACATTATTGTTCCTTTATTTAGACAGAGTAAAGTACTGACTTATTTTGTTATTTTGTTAATACTGAAATTATCCATAGTTTTTGTCAGTTGCTGCCTGGTTTTATAACGCTCGTCGACCTCCTTGTGGGTAATATTACGTAACATCTGTCCGATATCTTGTTCAGGGAGGTGTCGCAGTGTATGCCACAGAAGTCTAGTCTGCCTGTGGTCATCAAAGATATGGACGACACCTATGACGGCCAGCTGAACATCGCACAATCCCTGACGGCGACAGGTATAGTGTATACTTCCTGGTACCTACATACCTAATCCCATCGAAATCTGATCAGAACTGATGTAGAATTGTACGTCCTAAATTTCAAATTAGAAGCATTTTCATTGGAAGGGCCACCTAACAATTTCACGGAATAACCCGACCATTGTTAATTCGGATCCACCAATGTAGCTGGGAACAAGGCTATGGTAACCTAGCAGATAGGTACGAGCGTATATTTCCGATCCGGAATGTCATGAAGTTGCTATGAATGAGTTATTTGCATGAGTGAAATAATCTTGAAAATAGTTCTAAACCCAGTTAAAACAACCAAGCAACCGGGGGCGGGTGGTAGTGCAATGGTAGAATATTTGGACTTCGGAGACAAACTGGAGCTCAGCATCAATTTTCACGATCATGATAGGATGTGCTGTCTGTAGAGTAGCAATGCAGTTATCATCCTTGGTCTGTCAGTGCCAGCCGGTGCTCGCAGGTTTACTGCAATATACAGCTCTACGGATGTTACAGGTTTCCTCCTGCCCTAATAAATTGACAAGCTGTGATATAAGTGAAAGAATCTTGAAAGCGGCTCTAAACCCCAATTTAAAAAACCCCAACATTCACGCCATAATAAGATTGAAATAATCTTGAAAGTGGTTCTAAATCCCAATTCAAACAACCAAGCAACCAACAACATGTCTGTATTGAAGTTACGAGCACAGCTATAATAGTTATGTTTCCTGTTCCACATGCTCATTATGATGGCAGGACGCTTTCACCTCAGGTGTCCTGGTTTATTTTTGAGCATCCACAATAGGTGTCCTTGCCCGGACACCCATCAGGACACCCTAATATTTCTTTTCTGTGGAGGGTCCATTCAATTCAAACAACCAAGCAACCAAAAAAGTATTCATATTAAAGTTAGGACGCTCTGTGTTCCTCCTCAACTTGCTGGCGTTCAGTAGGACTTACATTGACTTCCTGACCCCCAGGCCAAGCCACCTGCTACACGGGCTACTCCATCTGGGGGATAGCCTGGTGTCCTACGCCCACTCACAAGTCCGCCAACCAGATAGCCGCAGTAGCCTGCAACATGACCACTGACCACATGACCAACAAGACGTTCAGCGAGCCGGGGCTACTTCAGATCTGGGACTTCGGCAAGCTCACCTGTGATAAGTAAGTCTGTAAAATGCTGTCATGGGGGCTGCTCCTTTCTAGCTGTTCTGTCTGTACTTTTTGTCCTACGCATGCGCAGTTACACTGTGCGGTGTTGATCCTTTGTAACTGCGCATGCGTCGGACAGACAGAACAGCTAGAAAGGAGCAGCCCCATGGTTTAGCCAGGTTTGGTTTCTTGATCTGTTCTTTGCCTCACGGCTCATTAATACAACAACATATGCAGAGGGATGATAATTATGATGAATACATGTATAGTGCATCAAATACATTTTTGTCGCTTATTGGTGATACATTCCTTCTGCGACGTAAATCATTATTTCATCATCTCAAAAGCATGCCTATCACTGCTTATTCATTATTAGCCCGGGGCCATGTTCCCGAAGCTATCGTATACCATGTATACGTAACAATATCGTTAAGCCTTCGTGTTGGAAAATTGTACTCTTTACCATGTTGTTTCGAGAACATGGCCCCTGAACAATGGCCAGTGTGCACTTTCTTTCCCTTTCAACTCACAGGTGTCGAGTATTCAACCCACACTTCCATGTTCCAGGTCCTAGAAATTTCTTTCATTTTGTAACATCGCCCTACCAGGCCCTACCAGGTCCTACCAATGAAATGTGCACGCATATTCATAGTTCAACTAACTATGGCCAGAATCGAATGTCCGATTGTAAAAGGGGACCATTACCATAATGTTTGGTTAGCTGAACTAACATATTCTGTGCATATTCGAAACTCCGAGCTGGCTTATGACCAGATGTTGAATTACCGTAATTCCCCTCCGTTTCAGAGAGGCCACAGCCAATCCTACGCTGGCGTTCACGATCGCCCACGACTACGGGTGTGTGTGGAAGGTTTGCTGGTGCCCCAGAGGAGCTTGGGAGGAGCCGGTCGCATCAAAGGGAGATAAGCAGGTAGGCACCCTAAAGGATTCAAGCAGGTGTCGATGTTTCATGCTGGTCTGCTTTTCATAAAAGGGCCGTGCTGTAGGGTTGCACCATGGCTTTATTGTGACAGGGAATTATGTAGACCTTCATTGATGCCAGAACTATAATAATTATTAACCCTTTCATGAAACACAGTCCAATGCACCTACATTGTAATGACCGTATAGAGGCGCATCCAGTTTTGTTCAAATGTGTTTGCATTGAACCTACCAGAGAAGAATTATTAATTTACATAATGACGGGGAAGAAAAACAATCAGATGAGCTATATCTTTGAATTAGCATACATATTATTTCAGCAAAATCTACCAAGGCTTGGCCTATTAGCTTTGGGGTGTTCTGATGGAACTGTTAGAATATTCAGGTAAGATTTTCTATTTTATTTTAGTACTTTCCTCGTATTCCATACTTATGTATTTTACTTTGTCACATGTTGAATAAACTCCATCTAATGTCCCAAATCATGTTTTAATTTCTCACAGATTTTCCATCCATGTATAGTTTGTAGTACGTATTTCTCCACATTGATTGATTGATCGTATTTCCCTATATTGACTGACATTGATATCTAATCGTACTTCCCCAGTATCCCACACCCACAGTTCCTGCCGACGAAAGACAGAAAAGGGGAGAGCACTCTTCCTGTTTACAAAGCCAAACCAAGTCTCTCACTGTTGAGCAGGCCAAATTCAGGTACAGCACACGCCTGGTTTCTACATTGTTTTGAATGTGTTAATATGGACACTTAAAGGATATTAAAACTTCATGAATAATGGTCAACAAACCCTGAGATTACGGACCTTTATTAGTACGGTTTCATGTTCACGTTCAAATTTATTTTATATATGGATTGTTCAGCATGAAATCATACCCAAAAATGTTTCGTAATCTTGGGGTCAGGTTTCTTTACAACAGAAGATTATTTTTATTTGGAAGTTTGTCCAATAAATATTGTTTAAAAAAAATATATATACAAAATATTATTTGTATGTCAAGTTTGTTTTAATATTGCTAACAGTGTATTTGTGTGTCTGTGTTTAGAAGCTGGGTGTTGTCTGTGTGTGGACTGGCAGAAAGCAGGAGATAACCAGTTCATTCTGGCTGGGTTTTCACAAGGTAGGGGAAGTTTTCTGTTCGAAGCACTAGAGCATGTATCTATCAGAATACTTTGGACATTGAAATGAAATTTACACTCAATTGCATATATAATATGAAAATTAAAACTGATATAACTTGTATGTAATGAATAAAAGAAATTTAAAGTGTGTATTGCGATGACATTAACTGGTATGTTTCTGGGCAGGCTGTTACGAGATCTGGGATCTCAACACGACTTCTCCGTTACTACGAATCCTCAACAACGACGGAGAGTCGCTCCTCCCCATCCAGGTCGTCCCCGCACACAGACGCGCCATCACTGGCTGCTGCTGGAGCGATGCAGTCTCGGCGAGCTTTGCCATAGCGTCGCGCGACAAGTCCGTATCGTTCTGGAACGTGAACAACCCTCTGCGTCCGTACGAGAGGACGTCGAACAGCGACTTCTCCGTGCTGACTGGAGCGGAGTGGGCGGGCCTGTTTTGCTGCGGAGTTGTAACGGCGCAGGACGACTGCTTTACGTGAGTGTCGCAGAGTCAGACAGGTTGATGTTTATCGTTAGTGAAAGAATCTTGAAAGCGACTCTAAACCCCAATTTAAAAATATATATATAATATAAAATATAATGTATCGATAGACGTGAATGTCTGCAAGCATGCCATACAGCGCATCTCATCTATGTGAGCTAATTATTAGTGACACAAATAAATTACTTACTTCATTAAAAAGAATCCTCAACAACAATTGATTTAAATAATTGTAATAAATATCGTGAATATATTTCAGGCTGGCCCACAATTCAGCGTTTTTCCAAGAGTGTGGCTTCAGTGGTCCTCGTGGGGCCTATGATAAACCTCTGGCTATTTTCAACTCAGTCATATGGGTAAGTCTACGATAAACCTCTGGCTATTTTCAACTCAGTCA
>JAUTBZ010143517.1:0-12523 GCA_032361785.1 Lepetodrilus galriftensis
TATCGAGTGCTGGGTATCAAGTACATCACTAAGTAACAACTTGTGGGTGGATAAATCAAGCGCAATTAGTCTAAGATCGAAATTCGTTTGTCCATTATCTAGGTCTATCAGCTGTGATATTATGCCTTTAAAACTTACTAGCCCGAATAGTGATACAAATAACAAATGTTATGAATTTCTATATTGTAATTACCATGATTAGAATTATGAATTTAGAAAAAGGAAATGTATATTATTTTCACTGACAATTTTTCTGTGGGATCCTATGGAATATTTTATCTCAACTTCTATTTCAAGTGGTTGAAGTTGCTGTAATATAGATATATAACACTGCTTCTTTAAAATAAACTTTGATCAACCTTCTCTGTGCTTTATTAATCAAGGTAAATTCATGTAGCATGTAAGGTAACTCAATGCAAATGTAGATTATATGGTAATTGGTTAGTGAATATGAATGTAGAATGAAAGTTCACTTGATTTATTCAGGGTTATAACTTAACTTTAAAACATTAGGAGAAATGGATCGGGCGAGTGGGAACTTCTATCCCTGTTTATTATCTGCTTTCGTATTTTCCTGGATCGATGGGACAAATATATAATAGGTAATTTTCACCATACTTCTGATAATTTGGGAATATTATTTGTAAGTAAATATAATTTTCTTTCAGAGGAACCTAAAAGTTTGAAGAAAAAGAAGAAACACAAGAATAAAGACAAATACGATAAACATAAGAAGAAGAAAAGGAAGCGGTAGGAATGATGTTATTCATATTTTTAATAGGATCATAGTTGTCATTAACAATGTTTGAATTTATGTTTTAAATTATGTACCCCTGCCTTATTAGATACATATTTATATATTATATAGCATTGCTGTCATCGTAATAAATTATAATATATAATATTTAAATATTCAGATCACGATCCAGATCTAGATCTAGATCGCCTACAAGATCAAAGAAGAAGTCACACAAGAAAGAAAAAAAGCGGCGTCACAAACACCGTCGTGACAGAGTTTCTGACACAGAGACTTCAGACAGTGACACTGATGACACCGACAGTGACAGTGACACCGACTCAGACAGAGAATACAGGAAGTCACACAGGAAACACAAGAAGCATAAACACAAGCATCCGAAGAAGAGGAGGGGCTACGAGTCTGATAGCGACTGAAGGAAAACTGTGCATTGATTGTAAGGATCCTGTCCAAGATCGTAATTTTATGAGGGTTGTTGCTCCTGGTGTATATTAGGAGTTATGGTTCTTGTAGTGCGATGACAGTTCTGTGGAACAGGAACCTGACTTCTGTATTGGGTCCATGTTCTAGAAGCTATCACATACATAACATCGATAGGCTTTCAACATCGTTAGGCCTTTCCATGGAGGAATAGTTTACTCTTTCGGCATCATCATTTTTTAAAACTATAAACTGCCACTTGACTATGTCAAATATTTACGAGAGCTTTGGAAACATGGCCCCTAACATTTGGCTCCTGCATAGCCAGAAACATTTAAAATAAGTGCAATATTGTTAGCCAAATGCAAAATTAGGTCGCCATGGCTCCCAAATTAGTCACTAAATTGAGGCCTGCTTAATTGCATACAGCCTAACAGGTATATGCAGCATTATTCCATTTATATGTTCATCATCTTCATATTCATCATCTGGTCTGTGAGGATTCTTCATCATCGGCTATTTATAGTCATTTTATATAATCATTAATAAATACTACAAACATCAATTCTGTGTTGTGAGTTTGTTTTTTAATACAGAGATTAACACACATCATCTGGATCACTAGTGTAGTCTCTGTCAAACAGTGGCGGCATGTTCACAGAAACAAAGTACACAATAGTAATCATGCCTAACACGATCAGGTTGACAAAAAGCTTTCACTAGGGATACAAAATTAACTTCAATATATACTGGTTGCGGTCCTATTATCGCCTACCCCCTGCTGTAGCGCTTCCTCATTCATGATTGATTTGTATTATGGCATACTAGTATTTCAAATAACAATTTGCAGATGGCTTTCTTGAAAATATAATGGTCTTGTCAATGATGTCAAGAACTGTTCAGCATTAGAGAGCGCAATGCATGCAATTGAATAGCATACTGATATGAAAGAGTAAACGTTTTCCAACGTCCTGTACTTTTTCTAACACTTTTTACAAACATTTTCTGCATTATGCCAATTATCATTTGAGATGCAACCTATTTGTCAACAAAACAAAATGCTCTTTTTATCAAATCTACCTAAAAGTAACCATCCAATATCACAGACACAGTTCCAAACATTATACATTCAAAATAACCATATTCCAATCTAGAAGTTATACGTCTGCCAACAAAAGATTGCTTCACAATTTACCTTGTATACAAATTGCCCCAAAGAAACAAATGTATTAGGTATTTTGAGAAAGAACGCCAGGTAACGCTGTGTATTTACATGACAATGTTCATGGTAGTGCCAAGTAATAGTATACAAAGTTTTTCTTGATTCAGATTTTTGTTTTACTTTTTACATTGTGCTCCCTATAATTTAACGATGTATCAGCTGCGTATTTTCCGTACGAAAGTGTCAGTCATTCTATAAGTTGCTGCAGAGTAAATTTGTGTAAACAGTTGTTTGAGTTCCTTTTTTAATTTTCAAGATGAGCCGTGACGTATCCTTATGGTGTCTGTCTGTCTATCTGTACTGATAAGCCATTGGTGCCATCCATTTATCTAATGACTGCCAGCTAGGTATTTCTCAGAGTCCATTAAAAAAAATCATCAGATTCCGTACGGAGATACCCCGTAGGAATCTCGGACAAAAATATAACTATATCCGTTGTTGTTTTTTGCATGTGAAAAACATATATGTGGAATGCCACATAATTAGATCGTTGCTTAGATATCTTTGTCTAGGTCAAATATGAAACACGGGAAACATGAAAAACAATCGGTTTCTTGTAGGATTGTATTGGTTCCTATTCTTGGTAACGTATTCTAAGAGTTAATACATTTGTACATCGCCAGCTAATCGTACATTTATTATATATTATATACGGTACTAGTACTTTATAACATAATAGTTGCAATGTTGGGTCTTGTATCGTCGCAAATGGGTAAAAGATTCCCGCAGCCACGTTAAACTCCATATCCACTCACTCACTGTGCCTTTGGTATTTTGACGTTGTCATATTACTGTATTCTTCTCATGTGTTTTGTTTTAAAACTATTTCATCACACACAGTACCCAAACTAAATAGTGAACTCTGATAACTACTAGTATATAACATGTAGGCCCTTGAGCACAACTGTTAGCATATGTATTCTGCGCCATACAAGTAGGGCCTATTTATATTATTAACTAATTGAAACCAGATAAACGTCGACGCATTAATCTGAATCGTGTCTTGGCATGACATCCTGTTCAGCACAGATGGTATTATGTAAACTGGAGTTGCCCCCCTTCCATCTATTCCTGGGAACTATCGTAGTACCATTCTTGAAAAATGGCGTCTTGAGTGGTGTGCCCATGCATAAAGTCGCGATGCACTAAAAGTTTCAAGGAAACACAAGGTGAGTTATGTGAGGTTCGAATCCGCATGGCATGCATCCGACTTCCGCCGACCCACTGCCACCCGCCTTGTAGCCGTGCAGTGTATTTAGGAAGTAAACAGGCACACAGTGCCAGAACTACTACAAGATGTCCGCACTTTGTTTACAAACCTAACTCTGTATACTGTCGGAGGAATCCTCGTTTGGAGGAACCCTTGCCTCCCAGGGCGTATTCAACAACATACAGCCATTAAATCTCGAGTATTTTGAACCCCAACACAACTATCTAATATCGTCCCACCTGTCGAACAAGGTTTTAATTGACCAATCAAACTACCTTCGAGGATTTCCCTCAGTTTGTCTTATGACGTTTCTCTGATAACTAAAGATACTTTCCAGTTTAGGTAACCTATTTGTAGACACCTATAATCTCGTTGCTGATATCATACCGGTTTTTAAAAACGTAAATATATACTGACACTATCGTAGAAATAATGGCAGAGGAATTTTGTTGAAGCGCAGTGTGTTACTACGCATCGACACGTGATACTGTGTTGCACTGCGGAAGAACTTGATCCAAGTTGACCTTCAGCTAGGTCTGACCTTGCTAAAGATAGTGCCTGAAAGATGGTCCCACTTATCTGTGTGGGGAACGCACAAGGTGGGCATAAACACGAAGGGAAGAAACTTCAATGGTGAAAGTACACCAGTGGAACTATCTAATTCGAGCTTAGCATATATCCGTGTTATCTCCAAATCGCAGAAAGCTGCTCGACAACTGGTGATATATACTTCCGCAAGATCCGCCATATGTTAAAACACAGGTTTTTTAATGCACGTACACGGCTACGCGCCATTAAATTGTTATCATAAATAGTCCGACTTAATTGTAAATATCAATGTATTTACTACAACATGTGTCACGAGAGGCGATTGGCCGATAGATGAACCACGTGTGTTCATGAAGACATATTGAAACAGGCACACTTTCGGAACAGGTGATACGTTCACTTTATTCCGTATATCATGTTAAGAAGTTCGAAAATAATCTATTTTTATAACGAGTATGCTATCCTTGGAATATATTATTGCTTACATGACACTTTAACGTGTGTGCTCTCAATCCCACATATAATTCTTTAAACAAATATACTATTACTGCCGTTTTATATCCCGTTCTGAACTACTTCATGAACAACTCCAAATGTAGCCTACATATATCGGTAGTATTTATATCTTTTGTACATTGTCAAACATAACGGAGGAAGTGTATTCATTTCAATGATTAAATTGTGCTATTAATGTCATAATTTGCCTTGTAAGTTGGTATGTAAATTGTTCTCGTAGAAGCCGTATTTTCTCTTCCGGATAGGATGACTGGTTTTATGGCTGATTTCAAGACTAAGAGGAACAATTAATATACTAGTTTCGTTTCATAAATCATAGAAAATACAAAATATGATATATTTAATATTTGGGTTTAGAGTAGATTTCAAGATTCTTTCACTTATATCACGACAAGCTGAATGTTGCTGTAAACCTGTGAACACCGGCTGGTACTGACGTGTATTCATAGTTTCTTTGATATTTAGTGAGTTAATGAAAGGTAGCAACCCCTCCCCACACACACACACACACACACACACACACCACAACCCACATTTACAATATAAGCCCTAAAACTCACGTACAACAGGATCATCATCAATACTTTTAAAACTCAATATGACAGGCCATTTCAGTTGGCATCGGGTTTGCCCCGGAATAGGCCGAGTAGTCACGATTCAATACTATTGCTAAATTGAGCATGCGTAATGATAAGATATATGCACATGAGTATTTGACATGCGTAATGCATACGCTGTGGAATAACCATCTCAGACGGGCTTCAGGCCTGCGCTTCACGAAACGGTCGTACTGTAGTACTAGCCTAAATCAGTCCTTACACCATTCTTTTACTATAGCAGGAAGTGACGTATATGTCGATTTACACCCGGACTACAGGTACGATTCTTTCACGTGTACATGATGCAATCACTGTGAAGCAGATATATGCTCGGCTCCCGCTGTGCATTGCTGTAGATCTGATGTAATGGTATACCAAAGTTCACAGGAAGTTGCCATCAATTCTATCATACGGGTACTTCAGATCTCTCCACACTGTGGCACACAACGAATTCTGCTTCCTTTCTCTCTGTACTGTTCTAAGCTTGCCATTGGAATGGTAGTAAGTTGGACTCTTATAATGAATAACAAGAAGCCTAGCAAAACTGACTGCGAAATGGTGGTCAGAATAATTACCGGCTTATTTAGTATTCAACAACAAACATGAAAATAAATCATAATAATGCCAAGAGAAAATATACCAGTTTTCTGTCATTGATAGCATGTAAAGATAACTTCTTGGTATACATAAAGGAATCCTAGTTCCAATGCTTCCCAATCCGTCGGTTAATATTATTTTTCAGGCCCCAAGATCGGATCAGATCAGATCTCGCTATGTTCCTCAAACATGTTGACATTATTTTGCTACAACTTCCGTGTCCATTCACTGTCCAAATACCAGTTTTGGATCTGATTTTAATGAGATTGTCATACCATGTGACACTTTTAATAAAACTAGGCCTACTCCTGTCTGTATGTCTATTTAATTGTTGTACACATTTCCTGTTTCTGGTGGTAAAATGGCTTTCTATATGTTACCAGTTGAACTACAACTTTATGGAAGTTCTTACCAATCCCTCAAAACCATTCCCATCAACGGGTATTTGCTGAGGGCATTAAGTAACATTTCTAACATCATCTGTATAAAAAGTTATATGGTAAATGACGAAAAAAGCTAATTTGAAGGAGTGAGCAGCTTCAACGTCTATTCCATGAGAACATCATTTGTCTATTTCACGATTAGTTTTTGTCTTTGCAATGAGAAAAACAATGCAAACGTTACTCATAATAATGATGTTAAGACAGGGCTGTACATATATAGTCTACACGGCACTAGGTGCTACCATAGATAGCATGGCGGGTTCAATCTACTTGTTTTTTTGTCACAATCTGTTTAAGATTTTAACTATCTTAGGGTTGCCTTTGGAACTAATTTCTTGTTAATGGTATTAATGAATATATCCAATGCACCTAAGGTAATAGTGCGAGGTACTACACTGTATTGACGCATTCGGTTGAGCGTTGGACTCACAATCCAGCAACGTGTTCGAATCCCAGGATCGGCACGATCCTCTGTTACAATGGCGCCCAACGTGGGGACCCAGACCAGTAGGAGTATCTTATAATATCACACCCGACTACATGTATTGGACAATTGGTTTAGTTTACTATTTGAAATATTTGTAATAAGGAAAGCTTATACTAGCATTTCGTATAAAGTATACGCTAAGTCTAAAAGTAGATGAGAGAAGAGCGGTTTTATTACAAAACATTGGACTGATGCATATCGAAACGTCTGTAAAATCACCAACTTAGCTTTTGAACGATATTTACGGAAAATGAAAACGTAGTATCGTTCTACTTCTCATACATTTTACTCAGTTTTATATCTTAAAAAAAAATGATACTCGGTAGTCAGTGAGAATTTGAAATGCTACACAATTATACAATGCATCGATTCTCTATATAACAAGATATGTCCATAGAATATGCTTCGTACGTTAATCATGAGTCGGTGAGCACCGTCGTTTAATTGAATTGTTTTTAACATTAGACTATGCGGCGCAAACCCTCTTTACTTTAGCAATGTGTCACGGACAGGTTTTAGCACTAGCACACAATAGTATAGTTGTAGACAAATTAAAACCATGTGTGTCAATAACAACCTTTTTTCGTGTAACAATTTCCGCAGATCTATTCGAATTATCGAAGTACAGGTGCTAACAAACAAACACGACGCGCGTGTTCACACCTCTAGTTGCCAGAGAGACGCCATGTTCGTGAAAGGAAATCAGCATTTCATTTCGTCCGTATGGCGTTTAATGATTCGGTGAATTTACTATGAAAATAAGTTGGAAGCAATCGAGGTATAGGATGTCTTGATGCATTATCTCACCTGTTCCGTTCCAGAAAAATATATTCAGGATAAAGCTGCGGCCATACCGAGCCCGATAACGATAGCGATGATTATCTCGATGACGATAACAATGGCGACAATATCGAGAAAAACTTTCCGAACAAATTATCGTTATTGTTATCTTTGACTTTGCAATGTGACCGGTTACTAGTACTACATTTTGCGATAAATAACGATTCCTATCTAAACGCCACGCATATTCTATATAGAAGTTTAGTGACAAAGTTTACTGAATTAGATTGAAATAGGTTTGGCGAATGGGAACGCGATATGGAAATACATGCAACGATTTCATGAAAAAAAATATACTTTGTGAACCCAGTATTTTATCTTTCGCTTTTTCCTTTCTCAAACAACCCAAAAACGTACCATTTTTAAGTGGATTATTTTTACCTTGCGTTTTCTGAATTATATTGTAGATTTATGTGTGTATGTGTGCGTTCGCGTAGTTTTTGTTGTCAGTCAGCTGTCTGATGTTTGTCAGTGTCACGCCAATTTAGATCAATACGAACACACTGCATCAACATATATGGCACTGGCGGTTATACGTGAACTAACTGCCAGGTATATCCTATTAGAACCTGAAGGATTTTTGTTCTAGAAGAAAAGTATCAGGAAAAGAAAAGTCAGATACTAGTAAGTGATAAGATGCACATACATGTGCACAATGTATGAACGGATATGAGGTGAGAATTTTATCTGTTTCGTCTAGCACTAGAACCTCGACAATGCTAAATAGCTATTTTGATATCTATACAGTAGATATTTTGATATCTATACGTACTCAGAAAAGTTTCGTAATCTCGGGGCCAGGCCATCTCAGAATTGTGTTCATAAAACGTCATGTGACGTCATAGTCTGAGTACGTTTTTGTGCTCAGAAAGTTTCGTAATCTCGGGGGCTGGCCCTGAGATCATGGAGATTACGATGCTCAAGCTGAAGTTGTATACGGGGGTTTGTGAATAAAACGTTTGGAGTTGAGCATGAAGTAATCAAATAAGTTTCGTAAACTTGGGATCAGGTATAGATGTAACAAATATGTACGAATCACTATATCTTCTTCACAATATATTGGAATTTGTCCAAAACAGCTTTCAGTACTAAATGTAAAACTAACCTGAACCATGATTATTATTTGAAAATAAGTCTATTATTAATATTAGAACTTTAGCCGAATATGTTTTGTCTATGCATTGGAGACATGCTTCTTTAATGAAGAATCTCATAAATAATAAATGTACGTTCACATTCTAAATGAAACGGCTATGCTTCATATCCTCATGAAATAATACAACATACGTTTAGTTTTTCGTCAGGACTTTTTGTATTCACCGCTTAAACAGCAAATTTAATTCAACTTAACTGTAACGCATGAAAAAATGTATAGAAGTCTATACAGATGAGACTGTACGACTGCAAGACAGTGCCCGGATGAAGTCAAATGAGCATGTCACGTGTTACCAAACGAAATGGCGCCCGGTTCAGAGACGCAATTCATACAGTCACCACATGGACATTAGAGGAATCCTCATACCCCAATATATAATAGCTCATCTCTCAAGCGTTTTTAAATTACCTGTGACATCAGCTCGTACTTTTTAGTAATATGCGGATCTGTCAACCCTGGCTCTCAAATCTACCGTTTCAACTGTCCCGCCTTGAATTCTAATTAACCTGTGTATTTTATGACTCCAAGTTCTGCAAATAGATCTCATCACATCTGTTTGTGTTAATGCGCGGACACAGTTCATACGCACAAAATAAAACACCAAAGTCGCTAAGTGATAATGGTGTTAAACCTATCCCACGTGTGACGTTACATAACGAAATGTGGAATACGTTATTTAGATAAGAGATCGACATGATATACTGTGCTTGGTAATGCGCATATTCACTTTCCGGTAATTAACGGACAACTTATTATATTATCCATGCACTAAACCGACCGTTATATAAGTTTTTCAAAGCATTTGAATTTTTCGAGATTCTTCCGTAATATTTTTAACATCCGTATTTTCATATTTTTAAGACTTTAGCCAAATTATAGGAGAATTAGTGAATGAACTACATACGGTTTTAAAACTGTACCGGAAATCGTGAAAAACAAGTAAATATTGTGCATGCATAGCGTACAGGTAATCGATTTTTCCTTACCTCAGTCTGTCCTATTTTGTGTAGCGAACGAAGTAGTGCCATATAGAGGATTGTGTATACACTGCACACGAATTTTACTTATATAGTTTTCAACGTAATATTTTATAATGTTATATAATAATGTCAGTACATTGTCGTTTATTAATACCTCCACTTCCGGTTCCAACATACGATGGCTGGACCCGCAAATCTATTGTTTTAACCTTATACGTACTGCAGACAGGTGCAAATGACCCACGGAGTAGAGTTTTTGGCAAACGCCCCGGTACTTGGGTGTTCTTTGTGGATAGAGATCCCAGCAAGTATTGGTTTAATAGAAGGCCTGACGTTATAGATTTACCATGGAACTAACGAGTGTACTGGCTAATGTTCATATTTTCGGGTATTTCATAATTATTTCTTGCACTAAATCTTGCAAAAGTGTACACAAATAGAAACAGCGACTAATGTCTTCAAATACTAGTATGTTGACACCGCACACGTTTCCTTGCTTTCTAAAGTTGGTTCGACTGACTTAGCCATCTCGCTGATGTTTGATAGAAAATAGGAAAGATACGGGATCGTACAGAGAGAGAGAGAAAAAAATACAGAGGCACGACGCTACACGGCTTTATCGGACTTGTATATGCGCCAGCTTCTTAAGAAATGTATCTCGTTTAATGTGTGTGAACATTTGTTGCACGTGTAGATCATCATGCCCAGGTATTGCCAAAAACCGAAGTACGGTAACCCTGATTGTGGCGTATCATATTTGCCATTTTTAGTGTTTTCTTATCTGTTACTTTCTCTCTGACTGTGCTGTGATAAGAACACGATGGCATATCTGAGTATACGATGGTATATCAGAGCATACGATGGCATATCAGAGCATACGATGGCATATCTGAGCATACAATGGAATATCAGAGCATACGACGACGTATCTGAGTATTCTCAGCTCCACACAGTTACAAGTTGAATACGGCTCTTGATCAATTTCTGATGTTTCTCCGGCAAGAGATTTTAGTATCGATCATAGATATTCAAGAATTTCCTTTTCAGCCACCGTGGCTCCAATACCGTATCTCGTAAATCTTACTGTACCTTTCTTATCAACTTACATACTTATATATGCCATTAAATAATTGACTTTCTGAACTTCAATCACCGATGGTGGTAGGTCACAGGCAGGATAGACTGTCAATGTTTCTAAAAGCGCTGCCTTTCCCCGTCTGGGTCGTGTGGGGTTTAGTTCGACGACGCCGTGTTACTACCATCAAACCTCGTCAAAGTTCACACCGTCTCCTACTAGTAGACTGCTGGTTGTCCTAATGATTATCTAAGACAACGGTGGAAGTGGCACTGACGGGCTATTCAGGGTCCAAGCAGATGAGTTCTATCACGTCTTCTTTCATGCCACACTGTGTTGTTGCAGACTATGTTCACGCATATGAACATTTCGTCACATCTGGCATTCTAAGTTGAATACGTATTTTAAGGAAGTATAGTATAGATTTGGGCTTCCGTTTATAGGTATTCTGAGTTTTGAATGTCAACGTGTGTTTTGAAGAATTATGGTTGTGAAGAAGTCTAGTTTTTTAACAATTCATTATTCGTCGATGGCAATTTGTATTTGTTTGTAATGTTGTAGGCGGCTTGATTGTATATGAATGTTTTGAATACAGTATGCACTACACATTTGAGACTTACCGAAACGCCATGAACACATCTATCTCACATGAATTAAAACCAAATAATACGTTATTGAAATGCCAATTATTCCAATAAATATATTTAACGAATGACTGGAATATTGCCAAAAGTGTATTTTATTTTTCTGATCGGTTCGTTAACCGTTAAATAGGAAATAGTTCCTTAGGAGAAGACACGAAAATGCACCAAATTGTGTCTACTACTGGTATATGAAATTAATAGCAAAGGGAAAAAAATGTTGGCATTGATTAGGATCCTGGCATGCTCATGATTCTGTCCCAGAACGTCTTCATTAAGAAATCCCCAACCATATAATTATTGAGTGCATGTTCGATTTGTGGTTGATATGGAATTATTTGCAGATGAAAGGATAATTGAGGAATTTAAACAGCGAAATGTTGTTGTAATTGAATATGATATTGCTTTGATTCTGCAGTCTATATGTCAAATCACGCCATTGCAATAGGTAATATAATATTAATACCTTTGATGAATATGAATTTACACATATCCAATATCCATATATATATATAATAGGCCTATACAATGTGGGATGTGCTATGTGGGATGGTTTCACATTCGCATGCCCCGGGGTTACAAAACCTCAAATGATGCCACTTTTTTCTTTCTTTCCAATGGCCACGATCTAATCAATGGTATGTCTTGATATGTTTATCTAGCTTAGTTCAGTCTAGATTATGGTTTCTGAGCCTATAATAATACTATACTTCGAGCTGTTCTTTTTCGATTTTCACATTTCTAGTTCGCTATTAGTGGCGTTTACTCATGTATGTGAATTTGAATTAAGCTGAAAAGCATTAGCATGACATCTATTACAGACTTTTAGGGAGGACTTAAAATAATGAGTACAATTTACTAGATATCATCGTTAATTTTTTTTTAATACAGGCTTCATGACTTCATGATTTCCAAGTCGAATATAATTACATCCGTAAGATGAACGATTCATATTGAAACGTGTGTGTGTGTGTGTGTGTGTGTGTGTGTGTGTGTGTGTGTGTGTGTGTGTGTGTGTGTGTGTGTGTGTG
>JAUTBZ010143528.1:0-12521 GCA_032361785.1 Lepetodrilus galriftensis
AAGTCACTCGCTAAAGCTCGTGACTTACTACATTAATTTAACTCGTGAAAGATAATCGGTAATCTCTCGTACCTCGTGGGTTATTGTCTATATATCAAAAGTTACACCACAATATGAAATAGCAGAGATAGTCAACGTTCAACTAGTGTACAACTCTTGCACATATTCTATCTGCGGCATGATATTCCAAGTGAGCTAGCACTATAAAACCTGGTTGAAATCCAAACTGGTACAAGTCGTACATAAGCATGCAATGTATTGCTGACATGATATGAGTGAAAAAGTCTTGAAAGTGACTTTTAAACCCCAAATCAACCAAGCAAGCAACTATTGAATGGATTTCGCTTCATAACGTTGGGTAGCCTATTACAACCATTTTATGACTGGGCTTACCATGCCACTATCAAAAGAGAGTTGTTCTTAAATGACATCTACGTAAAATGCACACGTATACTATTCCATGATCCATCACGTCTCTGTATTCATTCATTCATTATGGTCATAGTATCTACCACTTAGTACTGTTTAGTGTAAGGGCAAAGGTCCTTGTATTGTAGACTATTGGTAAAATGGCAGGTGGAGGTAAAAATCAGTGAGCCTAATACTTGCATGTCATAGATCCTGTCTTAATAGAGGTCAGAAGATGTACGTCATATATAATATACATGGCTTAATGACAACTGTTATAACATGACGGAAAACAAAGAATTATTCTATGACCATGGATTCCCTATCATAATTACTATCGTACAAGTTGACCGTCCTTTATAAAATAATCAATCGACCCTATAGGCGGTCTATCCACGACCACGTCAAACCACACCTACATGCACCGGTTGATAGCAACCCCTGGACCCGTACACCAAACACTACTGGGGTGATTGTTGTTGATATAAAGCATATATAGTATATGCATGCAGTGTCGTGTTGAAGGTGTTATTAAACTCTGTCAAATATAGAACTTGATTGACAGCTTGTCAGCGCGTGACGACGGGTCCATTGAGGCTAATATGCCACTCAAATCATCCCGATGCACAAGTGCTCGATATCATCAAATCCAGGTACATTATCTCGGGTCAATGACACGGGGTATTTTAGTGTATTAGTAATAGGCCTACATACAAAATATAAACATACAATATGTTTTTACCATGGAGAGACCAGATTCAGTTGAATTATGATATCATAATAAATCGAAAAGTCTTAAAATGAATGATACATATGAAACAAAAGCTGAAAGAAAACGTAACCACGATATGTATAGTATAACCTTTATGGAAAGGTGTTAAATTCAAATGTTACTAGGGTTCTTCCTCGTTGTCGAGGCGCATGTCTAAACGACGTTGAATTTACGAGATGGGGTGATCCTGTCACGTGATCGGGTGATCTGACGACGACTCGACAGACTAGCAGTGTCGAAGAGGAAGGAATCTTCTTTACGTGAGGTTGGCCCGACTTGGGGATAGTCAAAGAACTTTGTCAACATGGAGTTGTTCGCTTGTTGTCCCACGTTAAACACGACCCTACCTCCTTACCCTCCTATACTGCATATCTGTTGACTTTAACAAGTAGCCGGGAGGATACAAAATTCAACACTTTCGCTCTTCTATAAATCAGTCGTCACTGACAATCAAGCTTTATAGTAATTATAAAGTTCTATATTTTGTTGTTGTGTTTCTTTTATCAACCAGAATCAATGAAGCCTCATTTGACATTGTGTAAAACACGTGGTTTATTGTTATAACGTAATTAGGCCTACCTGACTATAACTATTTGTTACATCCGCTTGTGTCACTGTCGGTATTCATAAAATACATGCATTAAAAATTGCGTTCCACCTGATTGTTATAACAGGCATTCGCTCGTCCTACGCATTGTGAAATCTTAACTGAATACTGAAGGGTGTAGGCAAGAAAGGATAGGCACTTTTCAACCGGTAACAGTATGCAATTGAATATGTACATATACGTGAAGAGGAAGTTTATTTTTCAAACTAGTGATGTAACCCGAACGTTGGATAGCCACTGTCATAAGTGTAGAATAACTTTGACAATAAAATAAAAGAACACATTATAAACTACAAGGAACAATTACATGACAACTAGTTGATATGGAAAAGCATTGATACATTTAACCATCTCCCTGCTGTATTAAACACAGGTACACAGCTCTTCAGGGAATTTCCGGTTGCCTTTAGCATGGAGAGGGTTATTCACTCCATAAGTGGCATGATAAGGCATGTTCCATTTGTAAAATGGCAAGTTATCACCACTTGTAGTATAGAGACTATATAGACTTCAAAGACTTGGAGAAGGATATCAATAAAGGTAGTGCGAATGCAACAGGTATAACCATTGACGTACAGTATGTGTTTTGAGCTATGTCCATATACGACGAATAGCACCAGTTTGAATTCCAATAGACATTTAACACGTTCAGTTGTATTTTTCGCAATAGTGTATGTTTCAAGGCTACACAATGAATATGCATGATAAACAATATATGAGAAGAAGCAATTGTCAGTATCAGATATGTTACTAGTAATGTTTGTTTCGGTATAAAACATAATCTAGTACTATCTAGTCTCGTATATAATTATAGCGCCGTGCATGATAGATAACACTCACTCAGACGACCGAAAAATATGGTTGTGCATGTGTTTATAGGGTAAATACATCTTCTGGCGATACAGTAAAACATTCTGTTAACCCTTTTCCTGACCTATAAGCTTATCTCTCAGGTATACTTTCTAATTTTAAACATGCTTTTCAACCGAGTCATTGATGAATAGGTTTGTGACAAGAGTAAAATTCATTGTGTACTTGCATGTAGACCTACTTTACTGCAAAAAGAGTCGAACTTTTACTATACGTTGGCAAGTTGAATGCTTACACTGCAGCTATATTATGTTAGGTGTTTGATAAAAATACATTACAGATATAGCTTTTGAGGTTTATTAATAAAAATGCAGTTTGTTTTCTCTCTCCATTATAGGGTCAGTCATGAAAGTTGATCATCAGACGAACGTTAGGTTGAGTTAGTCATGGTATAGTCGATAGTGGCATGGCGGTTTTATGTGTTTCGTACACTGGAAGAATATTAATGACATAATTTAATTATGAACTTACCTTGCCCTACTAGGCATCCGACTTGTTTTGTACTTTCAACGTTTACCGCATGACTCTTTATACGTACACCAACATTATCACCGAACGTGTCAGTGTCTTTTCCACCTTGTACTTTCTTTACCATTCCTCTACCTTCGATAAAATCCGTGAAAAGTAACACAAGTACGCATCCAATCGCAAAAACCACACATAAATTAATCCTAAACATTATGAATCGTCTGCCGTCGAACGTCCAGACAGCTCATTCGAGTTATATTTTCCCACAGTCGTTCGGTAGTTATGTCGTCTGGCCCATGTGTCGTCTGCTTAGTCACGTGATCCAGGTATCGGGGTCACCTGCTAACAAAAAGCAGTATTTTGGTATTTATCTAGCGAACACGTTTATTTCCTTTTGCAGTAGATACCAGATGAGAATACGTATTTTACCTAAAAGTGACATATATATAGCCGATATGAATCGACATGTTGTTTATCTAAGGACGTCTATACAACTCCAACACGCTACCTGGGTATATAATGTCATGAATGTAATCATTACAAAACTTGAACATGACAATTTAGAGTAGAATTGCGTTTCAGAAATGTTGGCTTGAACTAGATCTATTTATAAAATTATGAATTAAACATTGAAATGTAACCGACATGCTACACTGAGCATTATCAGATTATCACAGGTAGTATTCCTTTATTATTATAGAACATATTGTATACACATTGTGAAAACCTTTCAAATGATTACACAATCTGTGTGTGTGTCTTAATATACATAAACTACTGGTAAATGTAATTACATCAAATTAACGATAAATTACACCAACATTATGACATTTCCAAATTATATCACTTGTCAGTAGTAGCTACATTATTCGTTGACTAACAGTGTTCCCTGTCGGAACAAATACATTTAATTGAATTTACTTCTGTACGTCTATTTTATACAACACAAATCCCCAAGTGGGCGGGCTAAAGGCATCTATTGTATTTTTCGTTGAACTATTTATGCCGGTAGTGTATAATAATTTAATTGCCGCATTCGGGGTGGTTTATGGTGCCGAAGTCTTTGTGGGGTACTAGCGTGTGAAGGCGGGTCCATTCAACCCCCACGATAACGGTCGAAGTGACCTCTCAGAGGTCCATTTTCTCAATGAATATTTTTCTTTATATAATATTCACTTTAGATTTGACAGTTGTATGCATTTCTAAGGTTAGTCAAGGATCCGGAAACATAAAGTTTAACATTTTGGGAGCATTTTGGAGTTTTACATAAATTTCAAGTGGATAAAATTAGTTTGCTGTACGCCTATGTCGGCTGCGTCATTGCAAATTGTAGATTTGTAGCTTCCTCCAAAGAGTTCAATAGTATTAGGATGTCAAATGGTGACACAATCTAAATAGGCCTACTTACTTTATAGTATTGAACAACTAAAAATCACCTGAAATCCAATGTCCAGCGAAAAATTGAAGTATTTTGCAGATCGTATAGTTAGGCTATAATAGGCTATTATAATTATGGGACCGGCCACCAACCTTGACAACTTTAACCCTGGAACAGTCGTTGGTATCTAAATGATACAGAGCGAGTGTAATTAGCAACTATATATAGAACTGCTGTGGTTAATTTGCGAACCGACTTCAATGTGAATACTCACTTGTCAGTTCCAACGGTTTGTTTGCTTTGTGTTTTACGCCCATTTCAGTATGGTTTTGGTCAGGACATTTGGTTCAACATAATAGTAGGCTACGTCCAAATCCATCAACATTATCGCAAACACGGCAATCACGCTTTAAAGGGGCATCAGGATGATCAGACGTTTATGCTGTTGGTGTGAGTGAGTGAGTGAATATGGAGTTTAACGTCGCTGCGGGAATCTTTCACCCATTTGCCACTATGTTAGTGTGAATAAATATCCTATCATCCTTTGAAACACATGGTCATTAGAGAGGTTTCGCAACACTACGGTTAGGCTTACCATTACAGATACGGTTAGGTTATAAGTTTGTGCGTAGCATTTGACGTCAGAGGCTCGCCCGACGTGTAGTTTCCAGCCCTTACAGTTACAGGGTGGTTTATGGTGCCGAAGTCTTTGTGGGGTACTTTGGTACCCAAAGATGGTTCTACATGGACAGTACAATAAAACATATTTGTTTCCATAAAAGGTATCGGTCTTGAACATTAGATTTAATTAATATATTGTTTGTATTCGTCTTATCTTGACAGAGCGCAGTGGATCCTATGGCAGGCCACGTGTAGGCTACGGCAGATGACGTTGATAGGTCTACTCGATGACATAATATTTATCGATTATGATTTGATTATGCTATCTTTCTTTTCATTCTGTGTATTTGCGCTATTGACCAGCGGCACTACTACCAGTGGATCCACCGATTTCAAATTGATTTTAGTACAGGCTACAAGACCTTGAATACGTTCGTGTCGCCGGTGTCTAACGATGGAGCAGGTTATCGTAGTAGTACTGTATACATGGCGCGATCAGGCACGTACGAAAGCACTACATGGTCTCATAGAGCCTACTGGATAACATTGCTTCGAAAAACGATATCCACTATATCCGGATGTTTGTACCATCGACATCGACGAATTCATTGTCTTTTGTAGCCTATTATAATTACCCTCTTACTAAATGTCCCAAAGTGAAAAGTGTCCATCTATAGAATTTGCATGATCAACCGATGGTAACCCAAAGATGGATCTACATGTACATTACGTATAGGCTATTGTAAGCGCAGACAAATAGAGCGATAACGCAGAACCATCGATAGCGCATCCATTTTATAAGTTGTATTGGATATATTTGTTAAGAGATTTTACGGCCCTTTTAGCGTCAATATATGCATTATATATTACAGTATGTCAAACTGTGGTGTACAATGTACAAACAACTATTTACAAGTTTACGAGATTACGGAAATCGCAACACATTGCGTCAACTGAACGTTGTAGTACTCTGAATTTAAACTTTGGGAACATAATATGTCCTCTTAATTATTAGATTTGTGTTGTTGTAACGGAATACAAGCCAAACCGCTGGTTTATCCGAATGTGGTGCACTGAGGTTTGTTACATCGAGGTTGCAATGCACAGTAGACCTCGCATATACCGGCCTCGCATAAACTGGACCCTCGCATATAACGGACTGAATCTGAAGTCCTGATCCCGTCTAATGCTAATTGCGGCATATGCGTATAAGACTTTGCATATAACGGACAGAAATAGCCGGTCCCAATGAATCCGTTATATGCGAGGTCTACTATACTCAACAAAAATTAAATGAGTGCCTGTAGCATTTTGGGGCAAATTAATTTTGATTAATATTATTTACACGAGAAATTTCTAAACATCGACAGGCTTCGAATATTCTTAATAAATTGGAAGAAGAATATTGAACGAGATTCCTCGAGCCAAGTTCAGAAATTTGGTAGTAAGTTTTCCCGCAAAAAATGCTAGGTCTTATTTTATTTTGTTGAGTATAAATTGAGCAGATGAACTGGTAGCTAGCAGTTTCTGATAACATATCCCACATGGTTGATTGAGTGATTGAATTGGTGCTTTACCGGTACATGATCGCAATGGTAAGCCGCCACAAATGAGTGAAAGATTCACGCTGCGACATTAAACTACGGTACATAATTATTCACTCGCAGCAGGAATAGTTCTCCCATATGTGATGACTACAATGTTAGGTTTGTAAATTGTAATTAGACATGTAAGACAAAACAAGCATGAAAACCATGCCAAGACATTAAGGTAAAATGTACACACATGGTTGAATAATGCTAACAGTTAACATTAAAGTCTGAAATCATTTCATCTCCTGTAGCACATCCGCTTAAACCGGAACCAGAGTTCCAGAACTCGTCCATTGAACCAACACCGGTATCCCCATCTCTCAGACCTCTCCCATTCGTTGTCCACGATTTTAAAGGCGACGTCTTCGTAGGGAGTGCCCGCTCGGAACCGGAGGACTAAGAGACCTCGATCTCCGGACCCATCGCACGGGGATATCTCGTAGGTTGGCACGACACCCTTGTCTATCAAGTCTGGGTAGTAGATGTTGAACCTGTAGCCTATCACTGTCTTTGGGGGAGGATTGTCGATGTCATAGTGGGTCCGATTGTATCTGTTCCACGCAAACCCTGTCTGTAGACGGTTGAAGTACCGAGGTTTCCGACGGGTGTATTCAGAAATCAATGGAAGCACTTCCTTGGGAAGGGTGTATTCATTCGCGAAGTTTGTCTCTCCTTCATGAAAAATGTCGTCTTCGATTTCTTGCTTCTTACAATAGAGTTTGCGTACGTGTTGTCGCGCAAGCTCGAGCTTTTCTAAATCTTTTTCCTGATCTTGGATGATGACATGCTCGTCCAAGTCTGATTCCTTGATATATTCTGGAGAGTAGTCTTCCTCGAATATGTCGATGCTTCGACGGATGTAATTCTGAATGATTGGTTCAGAGACAAAGTTAGGCATCGGGTTAGAATCTACTGGGTTTACCACACCTTGCGCATTCTTGTTGTGTTGAGTAGGATTTAATTCCTTAATAATAACTGTATTCCTATTGGAACTAGTTGGACCGTTATCAGTAGTCGTAGAAGATGGTGATGAATTCATGTTCATCTCTTGTAATCGCGTCTCTGACAAGTGGAACTTTAAACTATCCAACAGAGACTCCCAGAAACTGATGTCAATATTTGAATCAGATTTCAATTTCTCTTGAATCTGGCTTCTCAGCAACAGAAGTTGGTTGCTGGTTTTCCCAATAAGAATTTTGGAAACGTCTGACTGGACAGTTGAATGAATTCCACCCCGTGTCCTATCTCGAACAATGTTGCCTTCTTCGATGTACTTCTCAACTACGATTTCCAAGTCGTTCCAATACATACACTGTCCTTCAATCTCTTTGTAGACTTTGACGTCTTCCAGCAAGTCTTCGAGTTCATGAACATTCAATCTAGCCATGATGCTTGATGGTTCCTCATCTGAACTGTTAATACATCTTACCGTCTGTTTATATTGTACGAGTAGATCTATTGGCTGTGGCCTCCCACACTGAAGTCGTATTTTAGTTCTATTTTTCACCTGCCGAAGCATAAACACGTGCTCTTCTTTCTCCCAGTTTTCAAACTCTCCCGCAAGAGTCAATTTTGTCACGTCTTCTTTTTCTCTCATTCGTTTCTCGTGAAGTCTCTCGCGCTCGATTTTTCGTTTCTTGATGCCTTCCAGCTCTTTTCGGTGCTCTTCCAACAACTTTTTTCTTCGGCTTTCATAATTTATGTTATCACTTTTGTGTTTTCTTTTCAAGTTGAGCTTCTGTTCTTTTTTAATCCAAATAAAATCTTTATTGATATCATCCTCTGGAATTAAGTGATATTGTCTTGCAAATCCATAATTTTCTTTGTTGTACTTCCTAGGGCTCTTGATCTGTCTTCGTTCTGGAGATGTTGTTTGTAAGGGACTGTCCACCGATTTCTTACTTGGAGTCAACATTTTGCAGTAGCAGTTGTGGAACAAATTAAATATGTATCACCTGCCATAAAGTTGCATGCATATATACTATTTGTTCTCTCACTTAGGCCTACAGTCGTACACAGGCTTCAACAAGATGCAGTTTGTTACCTATAGTGTTTTATATCTGCTAAATATAAATGTCGTAGACTACTAAAATGACAACAACCCAAATGGTGAAACCCAGACATTCTTCCTTTATATACACGCACGCATTAACGTATGGTAACGACAGAACGTAATGATAACGACCAAAAGTAGGCGACGCAACGTTTCCACCACGTTGTTTTGTTTGTAAACAGACCAGCAGGGAAAGTACCTAATCTAAAAATAGAACCAAATATTCAAAGGGTCGTAACTCTAATTTTCATATTTACAAAACGTGCCATACGATTTATTATAATTTATTTATAACATACACATGGACTAACTATCGGTTGTCATTAAGATTTTTAGAAGAGATACCAAGGAAAATTGTAAACATGTTGTGTTGGCTCTTTCGGATACGTTCCCTAAAGTTGACCTACATTCGTACGACCCAGTGATCGATGGCCTGTATCTCGGGCTGTTTCCAAGGTAAACAATCATTGTCAATAATTAATGAGGTTATCGTACAACAGAAAGTGGACTTGGATTGACAAAGATGGCCAGGAGGAGGGTATTCGAGGGGGTTCTAGATGGATTACCTCCACAGGAGTCGAAAACTATCCGTGTGTTTTTCAGTTCTACGTTCACGGGTGAGTGATCATCTAATCATGATTGACATATCTATATAAAGATCTGATTTTACTGCTTATTGATTGCGACCAAAGATTCAAGTATTGATCATTATCGCCGGCGTCTGTGTGTGTGATTGCCGGTAGTAACACCATATATTGCTATATTTATAATCATAACAAATCACTTGCAATAATAACTGATCACAATCAATGTTGACTATGTAAATTATGTACTGTACTCTAAATATTGACAATATTAATTATTATATACTATATTTTTAATACTGTATATATATACGATCGCATGAAAACCGACATAATATAACTGCAGACATCTAATTTGGAAACTGATCACAATTATTAATGTTGACAACAATGTAAATTATTATATATTATGTACTGTACTCTAAATAGTGACAATATCAATTGTTATGTACTATATTTTTAAATACTGTTTAAGATCACATAAAAACCGACATGATATAACTGCAAACATTTGTAGTCGTGCTGAGCTGAGACTCTCCAAATAATCAATTTGATCTGATTGTAATGAGGTTGTAATTGATTGCAGTTAGACATTCAGTTAATTAATGGGAGGGAGCATATGTGGCTATTATGAGTTTGCCTATTGATGTAGATAATTACTACATTTAATCATGGAACTCCTAGCTCTGTCTATATATAACTATATTTTATTTTAATTATTATATACTCTGAATAATATTATATTATATATAATAAAGATTACAGAATATAGTTATTCAGTCCTGTGAATTAATCCAATACAAAACTAATAAATTTGAATGAAATAAATGAAAATGTGTGTATACTCGTGTGTGTGTGTGTGTGTGTGTGTGTGTGTGTGTGTATGTGTGTGTATGTGTGTGCGCGCTACACACCAAATATATGTAAATATAACAGTATGCAAACATTAATTATATAAATGACATTCTTGTAGATTTGACAGAAGAGAGGAATGTTCTTATGAAGGAGGCGGTTCCTTATCTTAGGAATTACTGCATGAAACAAGGACTGGATTTCCAGGTACAATATCTTGAATTCCAACATTGATTACTATATATATACTGTACATCAATCCTTGAAACCCTGATTCAGTGTACTCTTTCATACACTGCGGTACATACGTCCCAGTGATGTTTGACTATTGAGGCACTGTGTCTAGCCTTCAGAGGATAGATTAATACTTAATGAGTAGCATGACATATGAGCATGACAATGATAATGTTCAATAGTGCCTTGAATGGCAGCTTTTGGTTTGTATACTCCCCAGGGAGTTGAGGAGGAAAATGAGAGAACTGATCAACTGACTGTAGTAATAATGTGTAGTGCTATGAGTACATTTTTTAGCATGATTTTGACACAATGTAAGTATGCACATTTATTGTTATTACTGTGTTTGAATAATTAGAATGGTCATGTTAGTATACCGTATTTAGGGTCAAAATCTTTTTTTTTTGGCGATTAATTTAGGTGTTCGAACTATTAGTGGGTTAGAATAATTAGAGTCATTACAGTATTTACATTTCTTGTTTGGAGTGGGCGTCTTGATGTATTATACACTCATCCTGTTGTATTCTGTGTGCAGGTGGTAGACATGCGTTGGGGCGTCCGTGAAGAGATGTCTGTAGATCAGATGGCCACGGAGCTCTGTCTGAAGGAGGTACAGAAATGCCAGGAGATATCGCTGGGACCAAACTTTGTGGTAATATTAAGCTGGAGAAACACAACTGAATATCTTTAATAAGAATAGTGTCCATATGTTAGTACACTAGTATTTACAATAATTTAACTAATATTTATTTGCAACTACAGTAGTCATGTCATAAATAGTATGTGGAAATTCATTGAAAATAGACACAGATATTACTATTGATTCATAAGTAGCGTGCTAATAGCGATAATAATTAAAATATCGTCAGAAATTATTGTGTCTCAGATCAAAGATTATAATCTATGCTCAGATTAAGCACATGGACATTTATTGGAATATTTGTTGAAAGTATTCATAGAAAATATCTCTTGCACTTAACAGATATTTCTGGGAGATCGCTATGGCAGATGTCCACTACCATCAACTATACCAGTGTCAGATTTTAAGGTCTTCCATCAAGTTGCTATGTCAATGAACAGAGATGTTTATATATTGGACAAGTGGTATCTCCTTGACAAGAATGCAGAGCCACCTGTTTACCAGATCCAACCAATCACAAACATTCTACCTCACTACAAGGATCCGGATCCAGAAAACAACCAACTTCGGGAAAAGGTGAGAATTCTTTTATTTTATTATTAAATGTTAATTTTATTATCTTTTTGAATTGAGGTTTAGAGAAGTTTTCAAGATTACTTCACACATATCGCAGCTTGTCAGTTTATGGCGATGGGCTTGTAACACCGGCAGTGCTGAGTGTTGCAGTAGGCCTAAACCCTTGGGCACGAAAATGTAAGAAATCTATGTAATTATTATTAATTTTCTTTTTGAATTGAGATTTAGAGAAGCTTTCAAGATTACTTCACTCATATCATGGCGAGTCAGTTTGTGGCAGGAAGAAGCTTGCAACACCTGTAGCACTAAGAATTGCAGTAAACCCTCAAGTACAGGCTGGTACTGACGAACTATGGATAATAACTGCACTGCGACAGTTCTCACATAATGCATCCTGTCATGATCACATTGAAAAGGTAATTTCCACCAACATTGATGCCGAGATCCCAGGATTGGTTCAATCTCAGGACCTTTTGGCTCTGGTTTAAGGGCAGGAGGAAACCTACACCATTTGTAGGGCTAAATATTGCAATAAACCTGCAAGCACCCTGTTGGTACTGACAGACCAAGGATTACCACTTTCATGAACATTGATGCCAGGCTCCCGGGATGGAAATTGAACCCGGAACCTTTGGCTCTGAAATCCAAGGTTCTACCATTGCGCTACCACCCTCCCCGAAAATCTAAGATTTGCCTGGCTCCCCAGACAGGATTTGAACCTGGAACCTTTGGCTCTAAAGTCCAAGGTTCTACCATTGCGCTACCACCCGCCCCGAAAATCTAAGATTTGCCTGGCTCCCGCGACAGGATTTGAACCCAGAACCTTTAGCTCCAGAGTCCAAGGTTCTACCATAGCGCTACCACCC
>JAUTBZ010143539.1:0-12519 GCA_032361785.1 Lepetodrilus galriftensis
ATTCAGCACTTGCCGTGTGGCGTCACTCCAGTTGCTCGTTATTATCGCAGGCTTTTAGACCCGACACAAAATATGTATCACTGTTCCTAAAACTGGATTGAAGTCACGAATCTGACAGACGAACAAATAGCGTTGAATAAGTGATGTTACTCCATGAAATTTCACTTTATTTACACATTATATACAGAGACAAAGAAGCTCCATGATCTTGCACAGGCAGACACACTAGCAAAGGATGTCCTCTTGGCTTGCAATTAGTAAAGGAGAACACGACTGCAACAGCAAAGCACCAACGATCAAACATTATGAACGGTGAAGAAATCGTCACAGGCTGTGCCCTTTCAGCAGCTTTTACCGTACTGGCTTCAGAACTGATCGGTACAATGCGTGTGTGTATTTCACAGCCATGTGATAAATGTCATCTTTTGAAACGATTGTATGAATATATCTAGAAGTATATAAAGTTACAGTGAAGCTAGAGACTAACAAAATGAGATATTGGACGTATTATTTGAGTAACCCACACTGGCTCGAGGGTTTGTGGCAAAGAGGAAAGAAGCACAGGGTTGTCTCCGCCTAGGCGACTTCTTGCCGACGATTTGTTTGCTCGTGCATTGTCCTTCGGAGACAGCGAAACAAGCACGGGACCGGGCCGCCGTTATTTAAACCATTACCGGACAACGCAGCCAATGAAGAGATTGAAAAGAGACAGGGTGAAAGTAAACACCCTGGCCGTCGTCCTAGCTAAACAGTTTCGCAATCTGTTGTTACGGGTGCCGCACGGCTTAAACTCCGTGACACCCCCGTCCGCGCTCGCTTCCTTGAGGGCTTCGCGTCAATGTTTGTATCTGGGGCATACATTACAAAGTGAAACAGACGAGTCTGCTTGAAGAAAGTGGCTGGAAGGTGACAAGAGAGATGCCTCGTGGTTCATAACACAGGACAAACAACACACAATTGTGCACAAAGACATATACGTTACTCGGGGTGTTCTTTGAACAACTGCTGTGGCGGGAGCCACATATGAAAGTCTATGGAGCCTTTTTAAAGCTGCTGCTCAAATGTATCTTATTTTGTCTAGGCTAGGTGATAAAGTGTAGTGATAGCTTGCAATAGAATTACAACACGATCGTACCGGTACCAGCTATACTCAATACGTTACAAGTGTATTTTCTTAGATTACAGCTGACACCAGTGACGTCTCTTTGATCTAGTTGGTGCTCGTACAGTTCAGAGATGACAAGAGGTGGATTCCACTCTACAATGATCTAAGTTTAGATAGTGCTACGTATCATGTATCAAATATCCTTGATAAATGTTTGTGCGATATTGAAACGACCTGGGTTTAATATTTTAATACAAACGTACAATCTCCACAAACTACGTACAATATCGCTCCGTACCAATATGTACCCAGCGCATAAATGATCGAAGAAATACTTCACATAAGACAGACCGACTTAAAAGTCTGATGAATGGGCCATCAAAGGTCCTCTATGTAAATGCATTGCACTCGGAAGAGAAGTCATGGACAGAGTTAACGAATCTGAAGTTCGTGCACGTTTCGACTGAAATGACAAGCACAGTTACAAGTCAATGGATTAGAACTGTCACAACGTTTATAAATGCGTCTCTCTCACTCCATGTCCTTAGAATCTCTGGGAGACGAGGACTCCTCCCATCCGTCTGAAACCTGGTCCGAGTCCGTAAGTCCAGACTTGTCGCTGTTCTTGTCCGGGGTTCTGGAGGGCTGATTGAGATCCGGTGGGGCCATGCGGTACGGGTGGAAGGAGAAAGGAGACCCGAGCATCCCCGGTATACTTGCCCCAGGGAGACCCCCCAGACCCGCGTAGGAGAAGTGATGTGAGGGCATGATGTCACTTGCCCGGGAGTGATGCGCGAATATAGGGGACCTGAGACTGTCTGCGGAAAAGGAGGAGACGTGGGGGTTGAACGCCGAGTGGAGGTGCGTGCTAGGGGGAGGTAACGGCGTAAACGCAGATTTCAATCCGCCATAGGAGAGCTTACTCGAACCGTTTACAGGTCGTATTGGACACGCGTTGCTGAGAGAAGTCAGACCGTTTAGCCCAGTGAGTCCGTTGAGGAACGGATTTGTTCGACAGTCGCCTCGTGTTTGAGCTTGAAGCACAGCCTGCTGCTGAGCCATGACCGTGTCTTGAGCGGACAGGAAGTGTTCGATGGCTTTCACTAAGTCCCCGTTGCAGCCCTGCAATACCAGTTCTAGAACAGCTTTTCGTTGGAATGGGAACACTCGCTCCAGAATTTCAAGGGGAGACAACCGACCAGGCCTGTAAGCCGTCGGTATAGAGTTTGTTGAGTGAGTGCTTGATTCCGACTTCGATGACTTTTGTTTTTGCAGGATTCGATCGACGTCTTCTCGAACATGGGACACTGACACCTTGGCTGGCCCAACGTCCGAAGAATGCTTTGGAGAGTCCTGCCCGCTATCGATACAACTGTCACCCTCGTCATGACTTTCAACATCTGAAACCGGAAGGAAATAAAAATTGCTGAATAATAAAACTGGAAGCGGTACACGTCAATAAGATGAACTACACACCCACTATGCTATTATAAAGTAATTTATAAGTTATAAAGTAATTTATAATTGTATCCACATTTAGTTTGTATCCACATTTAGATTAATCGATCAATCCACATTTAGTTTGTATCCACATTTAGATTAATCGATTTCACAAAATATTAAAATATAATAAAAAGAAAAAGATGAGAAAAAAAGAACCCCGTTAATATTTGTATTTAAAAAAACGTCGTGTAAGTTCAATATATTGTTTGTTTCGTAAAAAGTGCCTCACGAAACGGTAATACTCAAGTACTTTAGTAAATTCCCGGAGTTGAAATACATGTTGTTGAATTCATTCTAATTCAAATGAAATCTTATATTATTTCGTTGCTGCTGTACACCGACACTAAGATTACACATGAATACATATGCCATGCTTAATGATAGCGCTACCCTATACGCTATGCAATGGAATTTAGCTTTCGCTGACCTTTAGTTAACTTAGTGGTTTTATATATTATATATATAATCAAATCAGATGTTCCAGTCAAAGACCAACTTCCCACAAGATTCGATTAGGAGCCATCAGATTGGCTAGTAGCAGGGTTCGCTTTGAGGTCACCTGGAAACACCATAGGGTATGCTTATTCTCAGCGTTCTTGGTTGTTTCACATAGCATGAGGAAGCCAACCATTGTCTAACTAAATTAGAACATTATTAGTTTTTTAGGATGTCCAGAATGAGGATTATTAATCAAACACAAATATTATCAATGTGTAACATAATTAGACAAACAATATATGTATCTAGTAGGCTAACTCTATAAAAGTTCGAATTTGGTCTATTTAAAAAATAAATGTTATGAGGCCAAATATTTCCAGTTTTGATATCCAATTAGGTTAGTCAAATTCATTTAATAACATTATATCAAAGTACTCATACCTATGCCCATTTGTATTATTGGTCACATGTAATATATAGAGCAATAATTGCACGAATACGAACTTTCAGGCATGAAATGCCACGCAAACCCATCGAAATACGCCGTTGTACTTGACAGATGTAAACAAATAGTTTGTTTTGAAAATGTCGATTCATTCATGACTTTTCATCTTCATAAACAAACAAATAAACTGACTGCCCGAAAAATGAGCATCGATAACAGGTCATTTGGAAGGAATCAATCACACTATGTGGTACATGATCATGAGCTCTATAACTTTCATTTTGCTGTATGAGTCACTTAAGATATTCCTTTATATGGATACTAGTACATCCGGCTTAATAATGTCCAAGTAGCAATGTTTAATTAAATCGTTTTGGACAGTTATGTATGTGAAAACAACGCATTTATTATAGCACATACACTGTATTGTTTATGACAGCTTTTCTTATATATATACAGTTTCCTTGATACACATTATACATATTAAAAATTAAATATCAATACATTGAACTAATCTTACAGTTATGTATGTAATGTGAAAACACCTTATTTATCATAGCACACACACCGTATAGTTTATGACACCTTATCTTATATAAGGCATTACGGTCAATGTCTAAAATGACTTGAATTTTCATTCACAGAGTCAATTTCTTTACTGCCTGAAATAAAAAACTGACTGCATTCATTTGGCTCATTGACTGGCAAGAAAATGAAGATTTTGTTATAGGTATTGACACAAAATTTCATAGATTTGTATATGGTTTCACACAAAATTGTGTGAATACATATATACATGTATGCATCATCTTAATGTTCGTTTACTAAATTCATGGCAGTCAATCTGTCAAATAAATGCAGTCAGTTTTTCATTTCAGGCATGTAAATCTGTGAATTAAAATTCACCAAATATTTCAGGCATTTTTTACATTGCTTGATTTTAGACATCTTTCTTAATATACATATATACTAAAAATTAAATAAAACATATACTATCACCAACACATTGAATTAATCTTATTAAATGTAAAACCCAAATTAGAAAAAACCCACCAGGTATTCCAAATAGAGGATAGAAATAGACACTCTCGATGTGTTTACTAGCAGCATAGCGAATGGCCTCGACGAAGTCATTTTGTCGGATGTCAAGTAAACATATTATATGATATTTCATATCATATTTCTGGACCTGGGGTGTGGTCTAAAAAGTAGAGTACTCGATAACTACCTTTATCTTAGACAGCTTGTGTACACATTGTGAAACCCATTATTGTAGCTTGGCTAGCCTACTCCAGTCCAGAGATTTTCAGATGAGATGTATACGATATTTAACCATGGTCTCGGATAGATTTTGCACGTTTGAAAAAAACTATATAGTCACCAATCATGATGAAATCCGTAATATTATAACATACACTATTCTGTGATTGCGCACGTCTACAGCTACATCCCTCCAATAACGGTTGAGAATAGAACATTCATGTATAATTTTTAATAGTACTGTATATGAATTACATACATAATTGTATATACGTTTATTATGAAGATGTGTTTGATATGCAACGATTTGGTTAACGATCGATATATATTTTAATTATTGCATATACAATAATTAAAATTGCTCGTAGTTAGTTATTTCATATATATTTTAAAATACACATGAAACAGCGCTCCAAAACGGCACTGAAATATCTGCGCATTTTTCATCATATTAGTAGCAGCAAACGTCTTCCATAATGATGAGAATCGCTTCCAGGCAAGAATCGTCCAGACAACTGGCTGAAGAAATTAGCTGCATATATCTCTGAGTAAGCAGCATTACCGTAGGAAAATACGGAATACAAACACGGGGCATTTGTAACGAGTAGGGCGTGCGATTAGGGTACACATTCGGGCAGTTTTGTGGCATGTCGCCATTAAGTTCGGGCGGGCTGCACTAATTGTAACAAGCAATCGGAACTTCACCAGGTGTATTCCGGAGATAATTAAAACGATTCTGCCATTTGTGCCGAGTCTTCACGAATCTGTCAGAAAGCTTGGAGAGTAAACCCAGGTTATTGATACAACTCTGCGAGAACCAAAGTGTCAGAAAGTTATTTCTACGACAAGATTCGAAGACTTTCCAAGAATGTCTAATTTGAGGCCCATTTTAAGAGGTTGCCATCACAAGGAAATGTGTATGTATTTTCTCCCAATATTGTTTGTGGTATCAATTAACATTTAGGAGGCTATCACTATTCGTTAAAGAATCTTATTTCTGTGTAATTTTCGAGTACCAGGTGAATTTAACGTCACACTTTAAGAATATATATTTATAGAATAACTGCAATTCATTATGCTATACTTAATTATACAACTATTAATAATTAAAATACAAAACAAATATTTTATACCTACACAAAACGAGTGTCAACATTACATATGCATATGCGAAATATATTAATGTAATATACAGAATATATTACTATGAACAAATAAACCCACCCGTAACCACCTAAATGCTAAAAACAATAGACTAATTCATTATAATTATTTAATCAAATAAATGCTAAAAGACATGTCGTAAAATAGTTAATACTTTAATATTATTAATAATTTAATATTATACATAATTATTAGATAAATGTCCTCATGTACATAGTCTGGTGATGTATATTTTAAAAATTAAGGTTGACTTCAATTACTTGATTGGTGATTTGTGTGTGGAATCTATATTAAAATATATTGTGATACCACAAACTTTAATAATGGGAATTAGGATATAGGCCCAAAAAACTATTTTAAAAAACCCATCCATTAACAAAATTAGTCACATTTCATATCCGTACAAAATATTAATTAATTGTTTCATTATTGTCAAAAATGTTTAATATTGCCTATCGAAATGACTAAACGATATTTAGGGAATACTTAGTATTTCTACAAATAAGTTTGTTATTCATGCAAACTTTAATAAGGTAATATTCATTTTTATATTATTATTTTGTAGAATTACATGTCTGGTTTAAAACCAACATTAGAAAAGTAATTCTATTCCTGAGCAATAGTATATGAATCATTACATTCTCCACACTGTGTTTAGCATAGTGTTAGAATATATCTTGGAATAATATATGTGTTCTTGTAGAAATATTCTACAGAACCACAAGTATTGATAAAATAAGAATATTTTACAAACCATTACCTTTATCATTACATTCTAATAGCAAATGAACAGCGGTCAATGTACGTGAACTGATGTTTCCTGAAGTAACACGACAGCAGGGAACACAAATAAAATGTTACAGATAAACCAATTTAAGTAGCAATTAAGAAATAGCACAGGTTCCGGGGAAACCACTCAACATTGACTTTTCAGGAGACGACTTGGCCAAAAACCGGGGACGAGTTACGTAAGTGTCAAACATTACTAGTTGAGTCTGCTTGCTCGTGGTGTTGTCGCAGAAACTGTCAATATTACCCTATGTCCTAATGCTTGGCTAATTCCAACGTTACGTTGCCAATGACTTCGCATTTCCTCCCAACGGCGTCGAGGCGCCGCAATAGAATCTACCTTGGTGGGCCGACTTCAGTTCGGAAAGGGGGTAATATTCTGGGAATGCGAAACAATGCTAAACTGAACGTTCTGGCATATGGCATAAATTCGTATCAATCTAACGTCATGGGAGTAGATCCGTTGAAAACTTTCGGCCAGCAATTCTCGGGACAAATCTACAAGACAGTCGGCAGTGCCATTGTGTGTGAACATGGCGGCATCGGCGCCGGAATTCAACCCAGTCGTTTTCTTCCTTCGCCGGCAGGAGTCAGCATTTGAAAGAAACGGGATTCCTTGAGAAGATACTTCTGTGGAGTGTTCAGGATTGCTACATGAAAAGATTTGAGGAGAATTCCCTGCATATAATATGGCGAGGAACCCACGTTTGCTAGCTCTCTGTATCCCAAGATACTTGTATTCCGCGTTCAAATGTGATTCAGCTGTCGGTGCAAGAAATGTCAAGAAATGTCATCACCTTTGACTGGCTACTACGTTACTTTTAATAGCCCCAGCAAAGGAGTTTGTTCTGCCGTGGACTTGCGACTATTATATATTTTATATCGTTCATAGTTTTAACTTATCGTAATATTATACCATTCACCTATTCTAACATAAGCATATACTAGTACATCATCATGTGATGACCAGTCAAATACATACACTCTCTTACTATAACGTTCACATGAGTTTAACCAGCATTTTCAAATGGTTCATACTTAATTGTGACTATCTAAATAATAATAGTAATACACTTGGTTATCAGAGGACACTCTTTTTGTTGAATTGTGCACGAAATTTGAGAATGAGTGTTCAGTGAACAACCATAAAATGACGGTCATTTCTTTAAAATAAATGTTTAAATACAGTTGATTTTAAATCCTGGTTAATTTTATTTCAACATATTTTATTGTCACAAATTCAATAGGATCAGACAAAAGCGAAATCACTTATCTAAGTCCTCTCCTTAGAGCTTATAATAAACTTACTTGGTGCAGAGATATAGTGAAATATATACAAAGAATAAGAAGAAAAACTAAACAATACATTATTATATATATGGGTGATACAGCAGAAAATACTATAGCCTGGTTATGAGTCATACACAAATCACAAGTATGTAGTAAACAGGTTATTTAGGAAATACATGTGATAATATACGTTTTCGTATTAATATATTAAAAGCGATAGTTTTAATTGAATCACTATATTCAAATGTGTTAATGACGACTTTCAGACAGAAATATCTAAAACAAAAATGCAAAGATGCATCTTGGCAAGAAACTATTCTGACACATAAACATTCTACAAAGAGAAACATAACCCGGGAATTAAATGTACCCATTATCTCAAGGGTAGTTGTTCAAAGCCACTTGACCATTGTAGAAACAGTTCCTACAAGAGTTCACACATAAAATACTCCACTACAATCTCAAATTTCAGGCCCCACTTGTTTGTAACAATCGACATCTATGTATCATATTCCACATACCATTTGGAAAGTGTATATTAATAAAGACAAAGCCTCCCAGATTCCTAAATGTCTGCCAGCATGAAAACACCAACAATGTCAAACGGTTCCTTTCTTCATGGCACTAGGGCTAAGTAGGGGTCTTCATCACGGCGTTAATTTTCACACGACGCCCAAAGCGCCCCATACCGCCCTGACATTACATCGTCACAGGTCTCAAATCCAACCCCGAAAAGAAAATGGTTGATATGCGTTAATTTGACTACAAACCAACGGTCAGCGTTGCCTCTTTGACCACAAACCAACGGTCGGTCGTAATGACCCTCCTACACCGTCTGTTCCCCCTCTTCTCATTTCGTGGTTTGAATCTAACCAACTGCATTAATTAATTCAAAATAAACACGCCGTACAGACACGAGTTAATATGGCGCAGACTCTCCTATTGTCGATGGGTCCATATTCAAATATTCTACCACTGACTTTGACATTAGCTTGTTAAGAGTAAATATATTGACAGATTGCTGCCGATGGAGTCTGAGTTAAACTGTGAGTACATAGCAAGATGGAGCGAAAGAGTGATCCACAAGGTTAGACGTTTACTGATTAATCTCTATGTTTACCGACATGATTTGCATGTTATTGCTAAACGATACCTTTCCCTAACTGACAGTTGACAAGCAACTTTTATACGAAGATGTAATAACGTAATGAAAATAACCAACTAATTCGTTTAGATGAACAAAAAAAAAGTATTTAAAAAAAACTTATAAGTAATACTATTTTGTGAATTATTAAGAAATATATTTACACATTTAGTTCTTTAATTTGTAATGAACACTTGGTTAACTATTTATCTGTATATCTGTATATTTAACCTTAACATCAAGCAATATATCAATAAAGGTAAAGGATTAGAATAATGTTAATATACTAATTCATACAACAGTCAATCCTTATTATATTAATAATACATTTATTGTCGAATATTGTAATATTTATTAGTCAGAATCCACCATGAAAATACAAATACGTGTTCATATATAAATCTTGCTAGTAATGATGGTCACTCTAAATTAGTTACTAAAACGTGCCATGCGTTACAGAAAACAAAAACCATAGACTGCTTTTCAGGTTAGCTTTCGTAAATAAATTAATGGACACTAAGATGGTAAAGTAATGATTGTTTGCAATGATAACCTAGATACAATTAATGGTAACCTAGGTTTGCAATGGTAACCTAGGTAAAAGTAATGGAATATTAAAAATATGCATTACCCATTATGATAGAAGTGTGTCGAAAAGTGACAATTTAAGTATACAGCTATATTCTTCGTCGGCTAAAACCCAGCTTATTCTAATTCCCACTACAACTGTTTTGAGAAAATGGCGATTGAAGTTTTGCACTTTATTCATAATAGTTAGCCTATTTACAGCTGTAAGATTTTACATATATAATATAGGCTGATACAAAATACTAATAATACATACTAGATGCAATTAGTTTTCGTACATTTGTTTCTATCCTATATTATAGATCGTGGAGTTAGAACAATTTTATACGCCAACATTGGCCCAAGGAGAACTAGGGCCTACGTTTACCTATGTAACCTTAACTCCGTTTTTTTTTTAACAAGTGGAATACTCTGGTTCTCAGCCGACATCTTTCATATTCCTTGGTACCTAACATAATTGAAGTTATTGTGGTAGTATAACTTAACGGGTGACAATCAATAACTTAATGGGTGACAATCATTACTAGCAAGGCTATATATTACTAACATACTCGGAAATACTATACACTATTCTGTACATGATTCAACTTCAATTGATTGGTGTACGTCCATATTTGTTAGTACATATAAACGTGAGTATTGTCCTTTGTGATATTATGGTTTTATTATTTTGAATTGAATTCAGTTTAGTATATGCGTCTACACTATACTATTTATTCATTATAATGCGAATTAAAATACTATACCCATTTCCAATTCGTTCCCAATTATAGTAGAGACATGCAGCATTTATAGATAATAAAATAGTAATTTTAGTATGGACTTTAAGAGCAGTATAACTAATATGTCTATCTGCTCTTTAAATGCATTTGAAATAAATACAGCAAAACATGCCAAAGCTGCCATATGATGCCATGCTATACCTACTAACCTTTTACATTGTTATGTAGTTTATTTGGATGTTAAATTTTAACAAGTTATTGGTAACAGTTATAAAGCTTCATTGTAATCCTTTAATATCCGAGTTAAACGTATTTTTATTCAGCAAAGAATGAGGATTGGTAAACAAGCTGTACGGCTTCCTTATTTCAATACCGTTTCCTGTTATATCTCACGAAGACAATTATGAAATTACGTAATACTGGCTATTACTCACTAGCTTCTTTCGCGCATAATATCAGTACTCGTGTACTTTGAAATTGGTGATTCTAGAACTAATGTGATGCTGCTCTTAGATCAAAATCATGGTAAATTAACGTACTAAAGATAAACCTTAAACAATTTATTTTTCGTATTTATCGTGAATATATTTCCAAATTTGACTTAATAATTATAGTATTTGCTGAATTATACTGACTAATGAAAATATGAAAGTGAAAGTAAAATAATTTAGAATAATAATTTTACAGTACGCGGTCAATGGTATTAGAATGTCACTTAAACATACGCCGCGATTGAAAATATTCAAAGTACGTTGCACTTCAAAATCCACAGCATAAAGTTAAGATTTATGTATTTTGTTTTATGTGATATTGAAGTAAGTAACTAAACCATATGGCAGTAGAACGGATGATTGCAATATTAATCTTTCTTAATACGTCTATAAATTAACGAACAGTTAAGTTCAACGTCTGGGTATTGGTATACTTGCAAATACCCGATACCACCTCTCTGACACTATAATGTAGTATATGCATACCTATACCCGATACCACCTCTCTGACACTATAATGTAGTATATGCATACCTATACCTGATACCACCTATTTGACATTATATAGTATACCTACACCCGATACCACTTCGCTGACACTATATAGTAAGGTATATGCATACCTATACCCGATACCACCTCGCACTATAATATAGTATATGCATACCTATACCAGATACCACCTCGCTGACACTATATAGTATACATTACCTATACCCGATAGCACCTCGTTGACACTATATATAAGGCTACTAGTATATCATACATACCTATATCTGACACCACCTCTTCCTCTCTGCAGGCTTCTTTGGCGGCGGCGGCAATCCGTTCCGGTTCCGTGACAGTTCCGGGGCCCCATAGAGGTCCCGCAGTCATGATGGGAAGGTTGGTCTCGTTAACGCAGGCTCTGAGACCAAGAGCGATGGCGTCTTCAGCGGCCTGTTGTCTCTTCAACGCCACTTGTGCCGCCATTACGCGTTGACGTTCCGCAATCAGGTTGCATTTTGGACAGGTACAATCCTTGTAGCGACAATGCCGCTTGTGCCCCTTCAACCAGGAAACCATGCCATGGTTCCGGCAGCGAGCACATTTGGGTTTCCTAGAACCTTTTTCCGTGACGGGATAAAGCGTCACCGAGTTCATGTCGGGATCTAAACTCGTCACCTTGTGTGTGTAGCAGATATCAGTTATTTAGTTAATTGTAGACCCCCGTGGTCCCGCCCACTTGAAGCCAAGGGGCTTGACCACGCGCCTGTAACTGTCAGGAAACACTCCAATAATTGGTTCAACCCACACCCACATCAGCTCCTTGCCGTCATTCTGGCTTCCCATTGGCTGCAAGCTGAGTAAACACAGCCCCAGTTGAAACATAGTTTTAATATGCCAGTCAACGTCGTGTCGCGTCTATGACAGACATGGGTTCGTTTGTTTTCTTTGATAAAATACTTGCAGGTTTTGATATACCCACCACCACCTCTCCTCTCCGCTCTGAGAGTACACAGGGAATTGTATTGTTAACTTTTGTGGCTTGGAAGAGTGTTGGTTGAGAGAATTGTGTATGTGCGCGCGCGCGTGAGTGT
>JAUTBZ010143550.1:0-12519 GCA_032361785.1 Lepetodrilus galriftensis
AGGCTTTTCAAGGCCTTGAAAACTGATTATTAAATTTAAGACTTTTTAAGACTTTTCAAGGATCCGCGGGAACCCTGTACTATGATTCATGCTGTGTAATGTATATTGTGTAAATTAATATATGTATACTGTGTAATGAGAAAACTGTATTTGAGAGGAATCATCATTTAGGTGTCTCCAACATTGACTTACCTCGTGGTATACAGACGGCTGGCCAAAAGTAGGTATTCTGAATGTCTTTACTTTTGGTTTTCCATCAGCATGAACAATTTCCTGGAAGAAAAAGACAGGTACTTGAATCACATGAATACACTCAATATTACATACAAGTTGAAACGCCCGCACGACAACCTTCAAAGCAGAGAAGTAAATGTACAGTCAGCCCCCATTTCTCCAGATGGTTCTGTTCTCGGTAATATTGTGCGGGTAACTGTTATTAATACTAATTTTAATAACATTACAGGTTAATAGACCATAGAATTCAAATAATAAATAAATAAATAAAAAAGTGCAAAATCAACATCATGAGAAATAAAATGTTTGATTACCGGTACTTAGTTTAATATTATGCAAGAAAACTGGCTATAATTGAAATACAATCACATAATAAATATACAATGCTATACAAATTGAATACTTCTGTGAGTATTGAAGCAAGGAATCTAACTGCAGCACACAGTGCATGCTATTAAATCGTGGACATTGGTGCCATGTCCCCAGGGTGGGTCTTGAACTCAGGACCTTGTGATCAACAACTGCACTACCACTTGAGAAAACCATTACATATTGCTACCAGGCTTATCATTGTAGATATGCTATCAATGTGTACCTCAACTTTCCTTAAATGCCAAGAAATATAGTGTTTCTACAAACAAGGTCATTTATAGAAATCAAAGGGAAAATGGCATTATAATAAGTACTATCTGTTCAATAACGCATGTTGGTGAACAGGATCACAGAGTGTAACTATCAGAACAATGATGGAATTTTGCCACAAGTATTCAGCAAAGTCATTTCCTGACATATGGCAATTTGTACTGCTCCCAGTAGAGCAATATTCCATCTCCAAATGCCAACGATGCCTCCCTTATCGGGAAATGCTTGGAATATTGGTACATATGCAATATGTTTATTCTCCCTCCTGCATAAACTTTCTGACGAGAAGCCACAAAAAAATGTCTGTCGCCGAATTCATTACTTCAGATACAGAACATGCTATGGGAATCCGTACTGCATATGTTTTTGTTTTTTCTCATAGATGCAAGAAAGTTTATCTTTTCTTTTTTGACTTAAAACTCAATGGAAGTCGCGCTCGTAACTCTTTCACGTCATTAACTACCATGGCGACGACCATCGACCAATCCTCTGATGAAGCCAGTTCTCCACAAACATGCAATTACCGATCTTTCCTAATTCAGAAAAACATAAGCCCCTGGATTCCATGGTAACACACAGAGATGAAATAAATACAAGCAAATATTAACTGGAGATAAATCTTTGGCTATTCCACCCATCCCCAAGCCTCCGTGTATTGACTTTCTTTCGACCAAGGTTCTCGCGGACTGTAATGGACGCAGATATAATGACTATAAGTAAGTAGTTCCCATTAACAGTTACGCGGATTGCACATTGTTGTGTGATGACATAATGTCTACAAGCAGGTATTACCTCAAGATTAGGATATCATTATTATTTTCTACAATGGTTGGAACTTTGTATCCAATGTCTACCAATTGATCTACCGTTTCAGTAACCTCCATCCCCTAGTATGCTACAATAATATTAATGACTCATTTTTGTGTTATGACGTAATGTCTACAAGCAAGCATTACCTCAGGATTATTATTTTATTAATTCTTTAAAAAAATGTTTTAATGGAATGAATGAATTTGTGCTTTACATCACAGCAGGAATAGTTCAGCCCTACACGACAACTATTTGAATGGAACCACCCCTCCTATTTCTCAGTTTAACATGGAAATTGAATAATAACAGAACATTGCTGTATCATCACATACAGGACCGCTAGGTTACAAAATGTTTTGAGTACAATTTCAAAATTAATATGGAGATTTGTGAGAAAAAAATCAGAACTTATTTTAGTAAATAGGCAAAGCACGGATAATTAAAAAAATATTTTACAATTGCTATGTTTTTCAAACCTATCATACAACTTTTCCAAACAGTCATGACTATTAATGTCCATGTCTATGTGTCGGGAAGGCGTCCGTAGAACGTACATCCTAATTGTTTGGATTTGTCAAGGACACGCAGACCCTAAAACCAGCTGCCAATATAAACTGCTAGCAAGAACAACCTCCGCCTTAACAATGGAAACACTGGTCACTGGTTGGATATTACATCACATCTTAATGCATCTTCTGTATGGCAGCGACGGGGAATTTAGCCAATTCATTTCCTCGAACAAATTAGAAAACAACAAACTACCAAACTCCATCATGTCAAAACATCATCACCTCATCATCACGCTATTTCATGGAAATTAAGTCCCCATCAAATCTATTCATTATTAATTAAGAGTTCAGGTGTCTGGGCCATTTGGCAGTATTGAGTTTCCTGCCTGGAAGAAACCATTACCATGATTGAGTCGGACTTATTAACATAGCTATTGAGTTGCATCTGAATCAACACGTTTCGGTCTTCGCAGGTAATTCCAACACCTGAGATTTTCGCACCTGCGCCCCAAAACTCTTATTATACCCGATAGCTCAATCCAGTGTATAATAAGCCCGCTAACGAGGTTGACATTTCCGAAATCATCAATACCTGATCAAAAGTTTCATCCTTGATTTCCTCAGATTTTTCCAACCAGGTATTGATAAAAACATAAGAGCATCTTTCATTAACCCCCGTGGAGAACAAAACCAATACAGAGAATACAGCAAATATGATATTGCTTGAAAGCATCCACATCGTGTACATCCCATTTATGAGGTATTGATAAATGCTTTATTCTTTCTATTACTTCCTGTGCTTCATAGCTAGCATCTGATTATTTCTGACAAGATAATGCAACAGCAAACAATAAATTCCATATTGGACCTAATTTCAAACCCGGGTGACTGTGTAAATTATCTACGATCCCAAACATGTTCGCCGGACTATTTCAAATTGTCAAGAATCGGTTTCATCTTTGTTAATGATATTTTACTTCCTTTTCATTACGAGGTAGTAATAATCGAAAGTGTGTTAAATAATGAGCAAATCTTAATTATCATCCATTTATATGGACTAGAAGTACATTAAATCATAGTTGTTAAAAAAAGTCTACATACAAAGTGTATCATGTCCTTGCAGCTCTAATAAATATTTTGTAATATCTTAAAACTTATAATTATTATTTTTTTGGTAATAAATGTTCATACTATACTTGACATTTTTAATAGAGCTATAATCTTCATCAAAATAATGACATTTCTATGCAAAAACTTCCAGTTGCATCAGATAATATTATTATTAGCATAAACTTGAAGACAAAGTGATTTTTTAAATCATAAAAATTATGTTTTCATAATTATTCAGCAAAATCTTTAATGATGCACCAACCTTATATCATTACCACTTAGCATGACAACCAGTAGAACACTGGACAGATAATCAATGGGGCTTTTAGCAAATATACATAGATCATTGACAAGTGACTAAATTAAGCTTAATTTTCTCCATAATACAGTCTTTTACATGTCTGCAAATCACAATCAGGGACTGGGACTAAACACATGTCATCTTTGAACTCGCACAAAGATTTATACCGGCCAGTTTACATTTCCTTCCCGAGAGTTCGGGCAACGTCTCATTAAGAAGGAACTTCTGGAATCGACAATTGCTGTGATAAGAAAGATGCATCGGTAGCGGAGGAAAAAAAATAAGAGAGAACAGATTTTCGTCTATTCATTATTGTTGGCGACAGAATAGTAAATACTTGTGTGAATCAGTGGGGGTAGGAACTCTTTAGCATTGGAAATCAATACGAGTCTGGTGTCAGATGACTACACCACGGGAATCCCTGCGCCCATCCATTGGCGACTGTGTTTCCTCTCGGTCCAAATCGCATCTTCAATATTGCAATCACGCATGCTGTCTCTACGTTTAATCATGCCATTCGTATTAACAGAATAATCATCTGAGGGCATACATACAGATTTCTGCATTATCTGATCAAATCCAGAAATAAAATGTAGACTCATCAATTCAAATACTAATTGTATTGTTTGTTTTGTTCTCAATATGTTAATGCAGTAAATTTTGCAGACCCTAACTAGGAACATTACCAAGTGAAAAACAAAACAAAACTTATCGGTCTGATAAGCTACGGTGATTATTTAAACTTGGGTACAGCCAACAATGAAAAATGATATAATAATTACACAGATTCTTAAATTGCCATATATTCATACCATTAAATATTATGCATGAATGACAGAATTTGATAGCTAATCAACATTATATATATATATATACTGCAGAAGTATTGTACATTTTGCAATGTCCTTTTTAAGGCAGTTAAGTCATTTCATGATCCTAACAAATATGTAGGTGCCAATTACCACACACGAACTTGCTCAGTTAGTGTTCCCTACTGACTTATAATGAGGCACAACTCTATTATCAAATACATAGATCATCTAGGCTTTCAGTTGTCTATCAGCAGACTTGAAAAGTGGGTTAAGTGACCGTTTGACTGAATTTTCTAACAAATAAGTTCTAATTACATTGAAAATTATATCAAAATAATAAAATATTATGGTTTTAGGTTATTTCGCTCAATATTTCTTCAGTGTCTGTGATGAGGTGTACCAGTAGTAACATTAAGTTACAGTGAAACAAATAAGCCAAGGATGACAACTGTAGATCAGCATACAGAAATTACATTTTAATCTCCTTTACAACCCTGGGTCCTAAGACGGATACTTTTTTCTCAAACGCAAAGGTTGAAGTCAGTCCGACACGCTACCACATGCTTTACCATCACACCTGCCACCCATTCTTGAAATTCTTGAACATTCTCAGATGAGTTACTTCCATTGAATTCACCATAAATGCACTACATCTGTAAATATATTGAAATCTTATGTTCAATCCCGATTATTTACATACTGGACAAATGACTCGCTGACATGCTTAACACACATAAATCAGGCGGTGGCTGTAGCTTGTCCATTTGGCCATGCATTATCCTCATATTTTATACCCCTCTTTACGGTGATGAAGAAGAGGATGTGGGCCTTCAGTGTTGGGGAGGACAGTGTTTCAGCACTTAGCTGTGGCGTGCACGCCAGACGGAGAGTTCTGTGGAAACATGTTCCTCCATTAGAAGATCCGACTGGAATCGGGGTGTCCAGTTCCATGACAAACGGTCATCTGTGAAAATCCCATAGGTGGAGAGAGTATTGATGGAGGAAGCCCAGGATTGAAGGACAGATTAGGGGATCAATACGTGGGAAAGGACGTCGAGAACGGGCGGTAGGACGGGCAGGGAGGAGGGTGGTGTGTGTGAAGAAATAACGAGTTGTGTCTACCTCCAGTATGGTAAAGAGCTTGGGATATATGTGTGTACCTATTTCCAATACCTCCAGATAAAAAGGCTAAGATTCGCACATTATGGTTAAACCTGACAGAACTCTAAGATACATTACAAAGTGCTGGACGTAATTGCATATCTAATTTTATTTTTGAAGTTATTAATCATTAACAAATTGAGACCAAAATAAATTCTTCAGATATGATTCATCTTTCATAATCCTTAGGAATGTACAGACATTTAGACTTAGTCTATACATTAGGTATTGCATGAAATTTCATCTTGAATTTGTATTTTCAAGTATAATTATTGTGTTAAAATTCATCTACTTTTTTTTTCTCCAGTAAACGATACAGTTTATATCGACCTTTATTAATAGCAACTTTAATCATCAAATGTCTTAAAGTTAAGGCAAATATGTAGTTGTTGTAATTCCAAGTCAAAGTCTTGCAGAGAATGATCTTTTTTCCTGCTCTGGAAGATAACCTCAGGGAGTAGGATGACATAACAAATCTGAAATTTAATAAACCACCCTAGCTCTTGAGCTGTGCCAAATACCAAGGTTCAATCAATGATTGTCTCGCAATACAGACCAAGATTTGTATATTTCCATTGCAGGTGACCTTAAAGCAATACATTTAAATGTCACAGAATACTAAATAAATATATTTCTCTAGAAGAAAAATGCCTCCACAAAGTTGATACTGAAATATATTGTTTTGTGCAATTTGGGGAAATGAGAATAAATATCTGGCAGGACAATTTAGTCAACTTTATTCCTGTAGGGGCAACCAATACCCTATATATGCTGTACTGGCGGTGATTAAAAAAAATATTAAACCAATAGGGAGAATGGTAACAGGATTTTATATAAAAATGCAAGCAATAAATCACAATTATTTGGACAATCAGTTTTAAAATTGGAATTAAATCTATCACTATGAAATATTTAGACAGTATGTTTTGCCATACAAATTTCACTGGGGAAAACATGCTAGCATGTTAAATCCATAAATCATGTTGCTTTTCTGAAAAAACATCAGTTTACAATGACTTCAACTTTACTAGGTTAACTTAAACTTATTTAGAGTAAAGTCCTGGGACTTTGGACACTTTTCAGTGGTGGTCCTGTGTATTGCTAATATAAGACACGTGTCAATATATCAATGGCAAATAACTATTGGCTACTGAAGCGACACCATTTTTGTAACAAAAACTGTTATTTATATTTACAAAAGGTTGTAAGATACTTTGAAATTAATACAAATCCAACTACATGTCGTGTCATGTGACTTCGGACAGTTGTCCTGTGATTTCGGTCAGTGGTCCTTGTACATCGATTATTATAAAAATGTGCCACCTGTCTTTACAATAATTAATAATTTTAGTAGCACATGACCATATACTTTAGGTACATGCCAAATTTTCTACCTGAAAATATACGTGTGTCAAGATACATCGATGTTTTGGCGACATGTGCTTTATGCAATTGCAGAAAACGTCACAATTACGACATTTTACGCAAATATGCAATTTCGATAGGTTAACGGTCATGTTAGTACCATGCAATAATAAAATCACATGGTTTACCAATTCACGGTCAAATCACAGTCAGGAGGAACGGTAGACATGTATATTAATCCGTTAACAGCTGGTTAACGCAAGTGTCCGAAGTCCCAGGACTCTACTCTAAAGTATTTTGTTAACATGGATACCACAATTTGACTGAATTTGACTCGACATGTCATATGACATATATATATATATATATTATTATTTTTCATATTGAGGTTTCCTATAGGATATTACTTAAATAAAATGCCCTTGGATAGAACACACAAATGTTCCATGATTATAGACAACTAGTGGAATGTTTCCGTTAAAGGACACATGTCAACAAATTCAATTAACTACATACCAATAATGATGATGTACTACCTCTGGAATGGTCATAAACATTTGGTTGAATATTGACATTCCATTAATAATTTAAGACCAGTTATCTAGTATTAATCTGCTTTCTCACAAATGGCCGTGAAATCTGTGCTGATGTAAGTGAAGTAAAATATATTGATTTTGACGAACATTGGTGAATGTACAATGATCCCCTAATAGTGTTGAAACCTTTGTGGTCACTTTTCAGTGAACACCATCATCCCAAGCCATGGACTGCTTCCTGTTGTACAGAAACACAATGCCACTATTTGGTTGGATGACGGTTGTCGGAACTGTGGAACAGAGGTGGCAACAATACATGCTGGATTAATTACGATTGAGTAGGCGTGTGACAAACTGATTAGCCACGAATGATGCTCATTTCTCTGGAAAATTGTTAGGTATTCGGTGACCTTTAGTTTGGCAATGGATTAAAGAAAATGTGATAAATTTGATTGGCAATGAATTAAAGTTATTACGTCTGTGATAAATTTGATTATCATTGTCTGCTTCTTCAAACTTATTGCTGTGAAAAACTATATTGACTTCCATCTAATTACCATTTTCAAAGTATTCTATCTTGTTTTACAGAGACCATGTAATATTCAAAAAAATTATGTTGCCAAAAAATACTATCCAGAATATTTCTGTCAAATATAATTGAAATTTGTTCAACTTTTTTTTATCTATAAAATCTCTGCTGTGGTCATCAAAGAAACAGATCGTGACAGTGTCACCACAACTATCCAGAATTATATTTCTCCAATACATAATGACCTGGCTGACCAGAACTCCACTATGTATTATGAAGCCTTGTTCCCCACTCATATACACTAACATGTGGGTTAGAATGGCTCGCAGCGTCACAATCGGTCAGTAGAATGTATAGTTTGCAATCCTTGGGGATAATATTCTCCTTCTGACTGTCAATTTTCCCCCCAAAGTGATCGTGTGACCGTTTCAATTATGTCACTTTCCTAAATGTTACTGGGTCAGGTATTTATATCTGAGGAAATCAAGCCATCTTCCAGAGGGTAGTCAGTAGCACTATGAGACTCATAACCCATTACGGCTGCCCTTGTGGTGCTCACGCTACCATTACTTCACTGTTCCACAGATAAAATGTTACGATATGTCTGGGGCATCTATTGCTGTCAATAGAAATTGTATTTAATGTTATCCTTACGATCACCCTACGATTGTTTAGTAGAAACATTCCTAGTACTTTCACTAAGAGAGTCGTAACAGCACTATTACATCTGAGTGGATGCGGAAGAATCATAAGCTATGGTTCCGTGGAACAGATACTTGAGGTATATTCAGAGAAAACTAATCCTCCCATGTTTATCTAGCATGTTGAAGTTGCTCACCAGGCACAAAGATTACCAATTTCATGCTCAACTTAAAATTTTGTTCAAAAATCCCTATATAAAATCTGATCTTGATCATGAAATCGTACCTAAAATGTTGTTTTGTAATCTTGTGGTCAGGGGACAGCTACCAGGGCATTTCTAGGAGCTACTAAGGGCATTTCTAGGAGCTATTAGGACATTTCCAGGAACTACTTGAACATGAACTCATACTTGAAATGTTTCATGATCAGGTGACAGCTACTAGGGCATCTCCAGGAGCTCCTAGGACATCTGTGATTGTCTCCTGCAGGAAGGTTAAAGCAAGGAAAAGAGCATCTATAGTGAGACATTGATAAATGGTTACAATGCGAGCTTCTACACAAGTTCATGAGTCAATCCTATACAAAGCTTAACAACAAGAAGACAGAGAGCACCTACTGCAGTGTGACAAACCGTATAGGTAAGGTGCAATATTTGGCAGGGAATTATCACCATCGGGATGGTTTTCTTCACGAATCCTGACTTGGTACACATGTCCTCAAGTTGGAAATACAGGAACTCAAAATAACTTTGATATTAACAGTAGTTCCTTTTAACCCTCTCCCTGCTGAAGCCGAGTTACCTTGCCCAATCAGATGCAGAAATAGAACACTTTGATTTTATTCAGCAGGGAGAAGGTTAAGATACCTGTGAGTCTTGACGCATGAGCAACATTTCTGAAGCTGCACTATTTCCAGATCCTTGCATGATGATGTTTAGTTAATTCTTTGGACAATATTCTTCAGTCTCGATGGTGTGGTGTATATTAGGATGTGGTAGTGTTGTATGCAAGGGGTTGTGGTAGTGGTATATTGTCCACCCGTGGGGGGTGGGATGTGTGGGAATCAGTGAAAGGGTGCAGAGTCTTCTCCATGTGTGTTTTTACTTCATCACTAAGGGCTTACAGGTAATTTCAGCCTGTCAATTTTTTATAAGTTCATTATTCCTAAGATTCGTGATCTTGTGTACTCAAGAGGATATGTCTGTAGTCCCTGCAGCAAGTTTAAAATCAATGTCTGGGAGCGACTGCTGTAAACCTCCGCTACAAAGGACCATCCTTAACTCTGGCAGCAACACAGATGCAATATACATGTACCTATACTTTACCAACACCAGACACAAATGCCACGGCTCTCTTGTTCCATGCAATATATTATTTTAGTAGTTAATGCTACCTTCAAGTTTTGTTTTGTATTGGCATGGGTGTGGGAGGATTTACATGTATATAAAAACCTATTTTTATAACATCTATAGGCATGTTTGTATTTTGTGTGTGTGCGATGTCACGTACGTCAAATTACTGGTTCCCATAGAGAAAAATAACCCCCGGCAGCATTGTGTTTTTCTTCCAGTTAGCAAACTATATAGATCCTAGGACATGCAGTTTATACCCATACAATATCTTTACCAATTTAAATTTATCTTTGTTCTAAATAATACATAATTTGCCATTTTGACACAATTTAAATGTTTTATCAGGGTTCCACTTAGGTTTCAATTGTTGAGAGTCCCGGGGACGCATGTTGATATACTTACCAACAATTTTTATAAATAAAGTGCGTCCAAATTTGCAAATGTTTGCATATGGGACGCAGGATTGCACGTTCGGAGAAACCCTGGTTTTATTCAAAACTTGTCTTCAGTAAATTCCACCACAGATGTAATGAGACATGTTGCTTCTTGTTCACTGTACATCACTAAGCATGTCATTAGTAGATTACTTATCACGGCATGTTATACTAAGTAAGTGGCAATGTCCATTAGGTTTGATGTCGACATCTGGTTACTGTCCGCCTTTCACAGAAGTATATGCTTCTAGATCAAATGGACATTGAATTATCAAGATGTGTAGCATCAAAATGTCCAGTTTAGAGATTAAGAAACGTTTTTGAGTACAAACTCAAAGTTTTGTTCATAAATCCCTATATAAAATTTGAGTTTGAGCATGATATTGTACTGGTATGGGACTTGGTCCCGAGCTTACAGAATCTTTTTGAGTACAAGTGCATGCTCAACTGAAGGTTTTGTTCATAAATCCCTATATAAAATGTGAGCTTGCGTATGAACTCATATTGGTACGGGACCTGGTGATGCATGCATGCAACGTAACCTTCTTCCTGTTGTAGACGACAAGGGATGCCCTACAGAGCAGTCTATGTGATCAATCCACCAGAAAGAGGTTTACTACCACTTTGCTAATGCACTTTGCTATTGACTAGTCGCAGCAGTCTCGCAGTACACCTCTCAGTAAAACAAAAGCAACAATAAACACATTCAAAATCTTCATATTTTATTCAAGATACATATTTTATAAAACTACAAAAATGTGCCAATCCCTGCATTTCGATATTTTTGCATATTCATAACGAGAATACATAAATATTTAATCGTAAAGTACTTTGCGATCAACAGCACTTTGGGATAAAAGAGTCATACACCTGGAATATAGGTAAATAATGAGTATGCACATGCCCTCATGTGCATAATTTATACCATTGTTTGTATCCATCCAACTCGCCCAGCAATCTCACAAATTGATTTAAATCACGTACAAAGAGAGTAAATAATATAGCAAATACCACCACAAGCCAGAGTAATCAGTAGAGATATCAATCAGAATCAGAGATCAATAGAAATATATTACATGGCTAGCCATGGACCAGCAATGGAAACCATCGAGAATAAGTCTCGCTTATATAACATAGACCTAAAGCATCGAAGTGACCAAATTTGTAATACTGATATATTATATATCTATATATATCCGACATCTAAATTACCTACTGCTCATCCACAAGATCCAATAAGATGAAAATATTGCAATACTCTCCTGACAGAATAATTAGTTAACACCCAATTTTCAGTTACTGCACCATTGGTTTTATTACTTTGGTGATAGACACATTATGGTCTGTGTCTATAGCCGTGACCTTCCACTCTTTGGTCCGTTACTGGGCTCCCGTGTGAACGCGGTTATACGTCTGATCAATGCATCTGTCTATCTACGATTCCCTGGCGTCTGAAGCAGAATTCACCCTTCATATGATGGACTGAAGGCAGTCAGATGCGAGTCCCACTGGACTCTTGATTCAGTTTGCACAGAATATATCCGCTGCATTTGTATGATTCACATATTGTTACAATCAATAGATCATTGGCAAATAGATAAAGGTTTCATAAAAATATATTGAATCCACATAACTGAAGCCAATGGGAGCTAAAAGATCATATTGGAGAGGAGGTAATGACGAGTTCATGTTCTATGATAACAAAATTATCCTGGAGAAATCTAACTCTCTTTAACACTGCATTCAACATAATACTATGATCTTTATGATCTTCCTCATTCCCAGGTTGCCTGTGTCATGCCATGTTTCATATTGCTTCAAAGTTTGAAGACTCTTGCATATACTATAGTCTATGTCTACCAATCATTCACATCATTACTATCACAATGGGATTTCCTGGAAAATATGGCAATCAATAATTAATAAAAAAAAAATTTCTATCAAATTTATAAAGATGGTGGCATTGTGGCTCAAAGATGGTCTTAATACTGTTCACGCAGAAGATACAGCGTTAGAAATTAACACTGGCCCGTTAGCCCGAGGCTAGTGAAATTGTCGCTGGGCTATCAGTCATTAGCAGTCG
>JAUTBZ010143561.1:0-27708 GCA_032361785.1 Lepetodrilus galriftensis
TTGCTAATAACGTTCTAAAAAATGCTAAACTAGCCATTAGAAGAAACATGTCCTGGCACTGGAGATGTCCTTTAAAACATATTATATTATATAAATGCATAATAATGAAGATATGCATGTAGAAATGCATGATAATATCTTAATAGTTGGTCAAATTTATTGCCACTGAAACAAGAAAGAAATACAGTAGACCTTGCATATACTGGCCTCGGGTAAACCGGACACTCGCCTATAACGAACTGAATCTGAAGCCCTGATCCCACTAATTAATGCATATGCATATAACGGACCGCATATAACAGATAAACATAGCCGGTCCCAATGAGTATGTTATATGCGAGGTCTACTGTATGTATCAGACTATAGATATCTTGTTTGTTATCTTACTGGGCTCCAGTTTTCTGGAACAAATCCAGGACCTTTCCAAGCTGCATTGCCATAGTTATAGAGAGTGAGTGAAATCCAAGTGAGGAACACCAGAATGTTGATAGCACCGCCAACAGAGGTAATAGGCCACCACATTAATGTTATGTTCAATGTCACGCCAGAAATGAGAAATATCACAGACAGGGCTATGATTGGACCCCAATGGAACAGCTGCAGCCATGTTCCAACCCGGCTCCTGTCGAATGCCATGGTAGTGGTACTGTCAGCAGTAGACACTGGTAATCAGCTGGTGGTAATGTTCAGAGAAAACATAGATCTGTGGAATGCAGGCGTCAAAGTATTTGACAGCTGTTTGATATGTTTACGTCTTCGCAGTTAGTTGTCTTGTTGCATTAAAACTCATGAAAGTGCTTTCACGTAGAATGTAAACACTTCACAAATATGAGGTATACATTTTCATCATAAAAAACAACAACAACGATTAGGGTAGATTGACTTGTTCAGCTGCACTGTTGTTGAGAAACACTTCCGTCAACTGAATTGACGGGCGAGTCTAGCAGATCAACAGGCCTTGTGGTTGTCAAACGTGTTAATACGAGTGTTTATGAATATACGAAAGGAGTCTTTATATTCATATGTAAACAATGCTTCACAGTTTGTTTAATATTTGGAATAAAACAAACTCCCGAAAAATTTCAGCCTGAAGCGCGTTCTTGAATTATCTCCCTTGAAAACGTGGGTACTATTTCCTAAATGACAATTTATAGAAATATATCACAGCTGCTTTTTATTTATCATAATTTCAACTTGTTGGAACCAGAGTTTCTTTATAAAGTTGCCATATGTACTAATATAAGTAAAATAACATGTTATAAATGCTATCTGTACTGGAAACTTAATACCGATGCATATTTCAATAGCGTATAAATTAACAGTTGTGTGGAAAATAATATGAGACTAGTAATATTTAGAGTTATGTCCCTTTATCAAGTTTTTGGTTTTAGAATTTTGTTGTAGTCATGTCCAAAATGTTTGACGATGAGGTTCGAAAAGCATTATTCCAATCGCCCGGTGTTGCTGCAGAGAGATACAGAAACAATACAAATGGTAAAGTTGATTCATTTTTACCTTAAACACTGTACCTAAACTGCTAAATATCCATGCAGTCTCTGAAACATCACAAAGCTGGACAGCAGCTGGAGCTTCTCTTCAACTATTCAATTTGATCCTATGAACATCATAATATAATCAGCTGATAATAGCTAATAAATAGACAAGCACATCATCGAAATCCCGGCCATTATGACTACACTTAACCCCAGTGTATTTGACGAAGGTTAAATGTAGTCAGACTCATAGTGGCATTTGTTTCGAAGATGAGAGGCAAGCAACTTTCTTAGCTAGAAATTCAGAAAACAATAAGGGGGTCCTTCTCCATACACCCAATGTCAATGGTGGTCTATTCTGTGATTTGAAGGGGGTGCCATGGATACATTTAATCAGGCTTCACAATTAACATTCGCCCGCTTGCCCGACCATTTCTCCCAATGCTAAAGGTATCCTAGGGCGAGTAGAAATTCATAACATTTCATAACATCACTATTCGGGCGAATACATTTTAAAGTTAATTACTATCCCTATTTAATATTGTAGATTTTCAACAGCTGTTTGAGCATTGAGTAATCACATCTCTCATTGATCGTCTTCATCGCAAATGGGTGAGACATTCCCATAGCGATGTTAAGCTCCATTATCACTCACGGATCGTCTTGCTTTCTCGTCTTGCTTAAGTAACAGTTAGGCTTACTATTTAAAGATTGGTGTAAGTTTAACCCTCGCCCTATTACCTTATTATATACATATAGTTTGAATGTGACATCAGGCCTCAAAGGCCCCAGGTAACCGGTTGAGGGTTAAAGCAAGCTTAAACACATTTTATTCCAAGGCATTCCTCAATAAAGCATGTTTTATTTTATTTTTCATTTTGAGGCAGATAATCTGTACTGCCTCAACATTAATGTTTTATTTTATTTTGTATCATACAGCCTGTGGACTTGGTGGAATATACACAGTAAATTATCGTATCTGGGCATACTGCCCAGTGCCACAAAATGGCACACTACATCACTTTGTACTCTATACCATATCTAGTGATAGAGCATGGAGCGAGTAGAGTAATCAGCGGCAACTTTGAATGTTGTTTTTACCGATGCTATACCAGGTGCATACTATGCATGTTTGCTAACAGATATGTTTTCACTTTCAGATGTGAAAGTCTTGCTGAACAAACTCCAAATAGACCATGACATTGAGACTATGCATGCAAATCTTCAAAAAGGTGTGATATATGTACTAATAGTTTACCATGTTATAATGACCACGTGCTTACAGACATATTACTTTACTTTCTACATACTAGTAAACATTATTCATAACCATTAAGTACTCTAGTGCATGCATCTTTAGCTCACAAAATCTTAGTATTATTGTTTTGCCTCAAGCGCATATATATTATTATTATTATATCATGTAGAGGTAGGAAAATATATCAGAATTGTACAACTCTGGCATTTTTAATTTTAGCATACTGTAAATCATGACATTAATGCGAGCAGAATATTAATGGGAAAAATGCGACAGCGGTATTGTCGCATTTAATTGCTGCGCGTTCAAGGTAAGACTTGGAGGAAAACATGTATGGAGACATGGCCGTTCACATTTTATTGGTGTCGCATTTACGTCTAAAATCTAGAGTTCGCATTAAATTTGTGACGCATTATCCATATACGGACATACTGCTTTCCTGTTCTGTAGATCTCCATGACCAGAGGATGAAGCAGCTGCGGCAGATGTTGAAGCATCTTGAAGACGATGATTGGAAATATCCACCGATTGATAAATTGATCGGTCTGCAGTAAAGGGAGATAACTGACCTTCTCATATTACCAGTATCCACAGAAATGGAGATGACTCACCATCTCACATTACCGGTATCCTCAGAAATGGATATAGCTGACATTGTATTACCGGTATCCTCAGAAAAGGAGATAACACCATCTCATATTACCAGTATCCTCAAAAATGGATATAGCTGACATCATATTACCGTATCCTCAGAAAGAGAGATAACTCACCCTTCTCAATTATCATCAGAAAGGGAGGTAACTGACCTCAATGTATCCTGAGAATGGTTCGTTTACCAACTGGAAGTACTGTCTACATGTAATAAAGTCATTACTAGTCAACATTCTCAACCTGTGCATGTCAAATATGTCACAATTGTAAATACATGTATACAACTATTACAATGTTGGATGATTGTGTAGTTTTGAGAGTATTTTATCATCTGTACATTATCATGAGATTACAGTGTTCAGAGTGAATGTGATTAATGTTCAGAGTGAATGTGATGAATGTTCAGAGTGAATGTGATGAATGTTCAGAGTGAATGTGATGAATGAGAACATGTATGTTACATTGTATGACACTTAACTGTGCTAAGTCATGAATTGTACATACCCCTTTCATAAATGTATTGTTTTTGTACATAAATAAATTATATATGCCATAAAATACACTTGTATTTGAATTGTTATATTGATCATGCCCTGCTGAATAAACATTGTTCTATGCATTACATAATGTCCAATTGAATTTTTTTTGTACAAGGAAAAGACAGTGTACCACTGTTGGTGGTTTTGAGAAAATAAAAAGTTACCAAGATTATTTAAACCTTCACCACACTGGAGGCAAGCAGAGATACCATAAGAACAGGAAAGGGTTAATTGGCCTTGTTACAAAGCCTCTTCACTTTGATACTATGCTCATAATATTGGAAATGTAGTTGTCCACTCTTTAACCCTCTCCCTGCTGAAGGCGAGTTAACCTGCCCGATCACATGCAGAAATACTAGTAGAACACTTTGATTTTATTCAGCAGGTGAATTTAGTAAGTCTTTCCTAGTAGAATAGTTGGATCAATGGTTTGTTGCACCATGTTAGTAATGTAGTCTAGTAGTCTACATACATATACAGTAGACCTGCATATAACGGAATCATTGGGACCGGCTATTTCTGTCCGTTATATGCGAAGTCCGTTATACGCATATGCTGCAAATAGCGTTAGACCGGACAGGGACTTCAATATTCAGTTTGTTATATGCGAGTGTCCGGTTTATCCAAGGCCGGTATATGCGAGCTCTACTGTATATAAATGTCTAATGTCATAGTCTACGTCCAATGTCGGAGGATGTTACTTTTGCAATGCCATTGGTCTGTCAGGTTTACTGTATCGCCATACTATATACCTGTACACGTAGTCTCTGCAGATGGTAAGAGAGATGGTCCCATTCTCTATCAGAACATCTTGCCTAATGTTAGTACATTGTAATTTTTAGGAAACTAAAATGTGTCTAACTTTGATGTCCAGTATATTGACAAATTATATATTATTTTTAAAATATTGCTTCAATATGTAGATAGCACTTTTATTCCCCTATTATTTAAATCGGTAAGATCAAAAGTCCAAAAGACAAACTGTCGCGTTTCCATTGAAGAAAACACAATATAAAACTAATATGTGGGATAATGTCGTGTAATAGTGATCCCATGTGTGTAATGATTTTATGTGGGAAATGGTCCGTGTAATGTATGTACACAGTACTATTCAAAAGTATAGTAGCATATAGCTTACTAATAGTCTCCTCAAAAGCTACAGTTTTGAGACGTCAAGATCTGTATTTGGCATCATTGGTCACTCCAATATTTTGCTGCTTAATATGTAGTCAATTCATCAACTCTCCAACACCTTATACACGTTCCAGTTGCATTTGATTGAACATAATTGTTGCAACTCTTACGAGTATGAAACCCAAGTTATACTGCGGTATGTAAGCAGGCAATACTGTTAGCAGGTGGTCGACAATGGACACGTGATTACAGAACTGCAGCCCAATGATACTATTTCCAGTAATAAGCAGTTCTAAGCAGTAGATTTTGAATTCCTAGGCTTTCAATATATTCTGTCAAAATAAACATGCATTGTGTCCTTTGAGCAAATTGAAATATCCTGGTTGTCCAGGAGCATTCACTATTAGCAACTCAGTAACAGACAATATCTGCCCTGGTGTCCAGTTAAATTGAATATAATAATATATTTAATAATCTTGAGAAAATGGAACTCAAACTGATAGATCTAGATACATATGTGTATGGAATACGTTTATTGGAAGTCAATATGTTGATCACACGCTCTAAAATGTCGTTGAAAGTCTGATGACAGTATGTAGGTTTCGATCTGCTATATACGACAAACTTGCCGCATCTTCGTGTTCTCTGGACGAGTGCACAATTCTTCATATATATATATCATTCACTTCCATCATTCATTGCGGCGATGGCGATATACATCGATAATGAACAGACACGAACCATAGCATAGATACATTTATTATCACCATGAGGTTACATCACTCTAAGAATATATGCGTAACTAGCAACGTAAACCACAAATAAGTTCAACCTAAGATTCGCCACACCGGTTGTCTTCACAAACCAGAAGGCATTTGAATCTAAGCATCCAGTGTGCTAGTCATCATCAGCTATCGGCTGAATCATAATGCACGTAATATAGAGAAGTATAGAATTACAGTTCATATTAACACAGCATCGGCCCAATATTGTAGGTGTATAAATTGAACGAGGTCATTTGGGGTAATTTTTGAAATACTTGTATTGTAAAATACACAGCACATTGTTACTGAATATATTATATTTTGAGGTATTTGAAAATCACAGAAGTATTATTGCACGTTAGGTCCCCACTTCCATCATTCATTGCGGCGATGACGTTCTACCAATGTGTGAAATAGTTGCCAAGAGAGTAGATTGCCCAGTATCTATTAATCTTCAGTCTCTGTCACTGACGATGAGGCAAAGTAGGACTGAGTAGACCGCCCGACGCTACTTCTCTGAAAGTTAAATATGAAATATATATTATTAAATGTGCATAAGTTATTGAATACGATCAGCAATCGCAAAATTACCCTCAGTTAATCGGATATTGCATACTGACTTTTCTACAAATTAAAATATATGATATTTTGAGGATTTGAAAATCACAAATATATGATATTTTGAGGTATCTTAAAATCACAAATGTTAAGGTATTTGAAAATCTTCTGTAAGTAAAACTATATAATATTTTGAGTAAAACTATATAATATTATTGTGCGTTTGGTCCCCACTTCCATCATTAATTGTGCGATTCATTGTTCATGGGCATAGCATCCTGACCCTTACAGCTGTGTTAACTGACTCTTGGCAAAGGCAAGACAATCCAGATTGTTGTATTTCCTACTGGACACATACGAAATTGGTCGTGCGTTAAGAATAGTTCAATATCTCCACATATTACAGAACTGCTGACTTACTCCCATGCTGGTGGAGCTGACGTTGGGGGCGACGGACATGGAGCTGCGGTACTTGGCCCGCATCTTGTTCATGGCGGTCTCTGCAGCCTCTGCCCTCTCCTCTGAGTCCTCCAGGTCAGTCTGGCAGTGGCGGAACTTGCTCAGGTTCATAGCCGCAATCTCCTCCTGTGTGGGCCGAGTGGAAACACCAACACAAATATTAATTTAAAAGAATAAATTTAAGATATCGGTGCATGCTATTTTGAGGCCAAACCTATATCGCCAACTACACAGGGTACGTATGTAGAGTATATACACATTTAATTAGACCCAAGAATTTCATTGATATTAGTAATTATTGTGTCCTACAATTCCTAAATCATGAAAGATTGCGTGAAAGATTACCGCCGTGAATTCATTCGCTCCTAAACCATTTAATAACCTAACATTTATATAGAAAACCAAAGTTTGATGACTAAATACAAACAAAAAAAGGACATAATAACAGAAGCCAAATTTTTGTTTCGTGACAAACTTAAACTACCGGCATATTCTCAAAACGTTCAAGTACAAACGATTGTAAGCATGTTTCGAGAATAGATCCCCTCGAATATTATTAGCATCACTGTAGACAATGTACTTACGGCCTCTTCGATTTGGCGCTTGTAAGTCTTGAGCTTGCCGTTGATCTGCTCGATGGTGTCCTGAAGGCGCTCCACGTTCTTCTTCTCCTCCTCCGCCTGGAACACCAGCTCCTTCAGACGTCTATCGCTCTTGCGCATGTTCTTCTGAGTGTCCGCGTGGCGGCGCTGCTCGCTGTCCAACTCAGTACTCAGCTCGTTGACCTGCGCGAGGAATTAATGCATCGTCATTTGTTGAAATATTTGTATGGAACTTTGACTTTCACTACCGTATGCAATGCCCCTGTTGGACGATTTAACCCTCTCCCTGCTGGATTAGACACAGCAATTGCTCTTCAGGGGATATCTGGTTGCCTTCAGCATGGAGAGGGTTAACTAAGGTATGATATTTAATAAAGCCATTTCACACTACATCATAAAACGATGTCTTTAATTTACGAAAAAGGAGCTGCTCTGTTATATAGGTATCAGGCTGCAAATATTTCAAATTGAACAAAAAAAGTAATTACAGATTTGAAGTGACTGTGAACCCATGCCAATGAACAGTGATTCTCAACCTCATTGCTATTACTAGTATTAGTAGGAGGTTCTAAAGTAATAGTACTGATGCCTAGCATCACAATTATGTATATTTATTGATCAATGTAATATTCCATAAATGAAAGTTTACTCACTCTCTGTTCGAGTTTGGCGATCATCCTCTTGCCTCCCTTGAGTGCCTGGGCCTCGGCTTCATCCAGGCGAACCTGCATGTCCTTGAGAGACACCTCCAGCGACTTCCGGTTCTTCTCGATTTGCAGACTGTGATCCTGTTCCTGTCTCAACTGGTCTACAAGACGCGCAACGTCAGCGGCAGCCTGCTTAGCGGCATCCTCAGCGTTACGTACGGAGATGTTCATGTCTTCAAGGTCGTTCTTTAGAAGGGAAGAGTGAGAAAAAAATATGAAAATATGAAAATATCATAAAAGGATCTACATACTTAATTATAGCAGACAAATAGAAGACATTAAACATAATCAGGGTATACTTTCACGAAGCTCTCATATCTATCAATCGTCTCGTCTCTTATACATGTCAATGGAGAACTTATGAGAGAGGTATAGTCTCATAGTGGATACGAGAGCTTCGATAAACGACGCCCAGGTATTCCGGATGGTTCACGTACCTGCATGGCCTGGATATCAGCCTCCAGCTTCCTCTTCTGAGCCGTCAGAGACGACACCTGGGCTCCCAGCTCGTTGACCCTGTCGTTGGCTTCCATCAGCTCGTTCTCGGCGGCCTTGCGCGCACGATCAGCAGTCTCCAGAGATGCTCGGAGGTCCTCCACCTCGGCGTTCAGCATGTTGTAGCGGCGCTCGGCTGCGTTGTAGCTCTCCCGAGCCTCTTCGCTCTTGCGTTTCTCCTCTTCAAATTCTACTTCCATGTCCTAAAAATTAGTAATAGGTGAGAACATACACGTCCTACTGTGTGATATCGTGCGTAAATGACCATGATATGCATTGATTGGATAAGTGTAACATCTAAAGCATTATTGGAAACTATGACATATTTTTAACGTATTTTTCAAAGGTTTTACAATTCTTACCTTGACCATTTGCTGGAATTTCTTGGCATTCTTCTCAGCATCAACCTTATTTCTGTTAGCACTATCAATGGCTACTTCCAGTTCATTAATATCAGTCTCCAGCTTCTTCTTGATCTTCATGCACTCATTCCTTCCCTTGGTCTCACCATCCAGACTGGCTTGCATGGAATCCAGTGCTCTCTGGTGATTGCGGCTAAACAAGGGAGATAATTTAAATTTAGTTTAAAAAATAATATTTATCTACATAAAAGTGGCGAAATGATAATGTTATGTAAGGTAAGGTAAGGTAAGGTAAGGTAAGGTAACATTACAATACTAATACCAACCGTGTATTCTCGAATTCTTCATCCTTCTCTCGCAGTCTCCTATCAATGTCTGCACGGACTTGCGAGACCTCCAGTTGGGCACGTGTGACCTTGGCCTCCTCCTGCTCCAGGAGACTCTCGGCCTCCTCCAGGGCAGACTGCAGCTCATCCTTCTCCATAGCCAGCCTCTTCTTGACCTTCTCCAGGTCGTGCACGCTTCGGCCTCCGTCAGACAGTTGCTCAGTCAGTTCGTGGATCTCCTCTGTAGGGAAAAAGTACAGTAGCAGTGACTGTTTCCTTGGCACAAATTGCAACTCATGTATATACATACACATAATGTCCTCTGCTAGCAGGCCTATATCTAGTTCTTGTCAACGACGTTTCATGCCAATCATTTCGATTTAGAATGATGGTTTTGACATATTTTGAAAGATGTTCACTTAACCGTCTTTGACAAGGACTATCCTACACTACAGCATCTCCTGTAGGAGGTAATGCAGACTGCAGTGCTCACCTGAGAGGTTCTTGTTCTCCCTCCTGAGAGACTCCACAGAGTCGGTGGCCTCCTCCACGGCAGCCCGGGCTCTGAAGAGGTCGGCGGAGACGGACCTGTGGTCTCTGTTGGCGTTCTCCACCTCGGCCTGGAGGTCCTTAACCTTGACCTGCCACTCAGCCACGGTCTTGTCGAACCCACGAGTCTTCTTCTCCAGTTGGTTGATTATGGAGTGCGACTAAGGAGGGGAAACATATTATCATTAAAATAGTGTTAATGGTAAAGACATTTTGCATAAGTATTAAGGTTCTTTTTAAAGTCTATATTAATTTAAACAACTGTGTATCCATGTATATATCAGGGCCCGTATTCTCGAAACTTCTTAGCTGAGAAGTTCTTAGTGGGAAATGATCTCTTAAATAATTCATATAAGCAGAAAACTAGTTATAAGGACAATTATTAGTACTTACGAACTTTTTAGGACTTACGAACTTTCGAGACTACTGGCCCAGATTCTTCAGATTAAAGATGTCTTTATCTTTGATAGAATTTGATAAGGTAGTTTTCCAATTATTCCCTCGTTTATATTAAATATATATATATATATGTGTGGGGGTGTGGGGGTGTGTGGGTGTGTCTTGCAGCGAGAAAACCGTCAGTAGTGAACTCACCCTCTCAACATCCACCGAGAGATCCTCCATCTCGCCCTGCAACCTGGACTTGGCCTTCTCCAGGGCGTTCACCTTGCCCTGGGCAGCCTCCATGTTCTGCTCGGCTTCGTTCAGCTTAGCCTGCAGGCGGCGTCTGTTCAGGACAAAATGTAGTTGAAATAGAAGCCAAGCAGACACAAGTCAGCGTAGGAACTAGACATACTGAAGTATCATTCGGTACAAGCTAGGCGCTGATCGAAAATGTTAGGAATGTATTTTGTAACATACCTTTATATAATTACGACGGAAAAATATTTATTTGTTGAATGAATTCTGAGATAGATATGATAATATAAATATTTGCAAACGTGATCATCTGAGTAATGTTCGAGTCTATATGGATGTCCTTGCCTAACAATTCACTTGCAGTGAAATAGAAAATTGTCATTTCTATAATAATAAAATATATAATAACGTGAACATTATATTGCGATAGGTCCATGCTTCAGAAGCATGCCCACATACGCCCAAGTCGGTCTTAGTTGTCATACCTATCTGCAAAGACGTACGCTAAGGTAACATTAGCTGCAATGGTATAGTCTATGGATAAGTTGAGAGCTAAGGCTGCCTTGGAAAGCCCAGTTCTCTATATTAGACACACGTGCTGTATCCACTCACTTGGCCTCCTCCAGCTCCTCTGTCCTGGCGGCTCCCTCTGTCTCGTACTTGGACTTCCACTGCTGAGCCTCCGCCGTGGCCTTGGACAGCAGCCTCTGCATCTCCGAGCGTCCCTCCTGCTCCTCCTCCACCTGCTCTCTGGCGGTGTCAAGGTCAGCCCGCAGGTTGCGGACCTCTCCCTGCATCTTTTGGTGAGCCTTGAAGACGAAGACGTGTGTTTAAGATAGTATTCTTCTATAGCTGTTACTATTACTGTCTCATGATACTTCTGGATGTATCGCCATTACTAATTAACTTTATAGGATTTCTACAGTTGCCTTCAGCACGTAGAATTAGAGTTAACATATTGATGCAATGTACATTTATGTAGCTATCAATATTAATATTAAACAGTTTTAGGAGGTAAATATTAAGCCCCGTGCTTGATATTTAACGTATCCTTCACTTACTCTGGTCTCGTCTTCCAAACTCCTCTTGGCTTCCTCCAAAGCGTTGGCCAAAGCGGTCTTCTCCTTGGTGAGTTGTCCAACCTTGTGTTCTGACTCTTCAAGCAGACGAGTGGCATCTGCAGCCTCGTTCTGGATTCTCGCCTTCTGCGACTGCAGATCGTTGATGGTGCGAGTACCTTCATCAATCTTGGCGTTCAACTCAGACATCTGGTTTTCCATCTGCTTTGAAAGCTTGCTGGACATTCCCTGAGGATAGAGAGGAAATACATATGAATTGACAGATTAGAAACAAAATACTGCTAAAAAGATCTTGGATCAATACCAAAACGGTGAAAAGTTCTGCTCTACAATGTATGTATCTGCCAATAAATAGCAAAATCATGCAAAAGATCATGATGGCAAATCTATTTCAAGATTGAACAGAACCACTTACAGTGTTTTTCTTGACATATTCGATCTGTGAGTAGAGATCCTCGACCTCACCCTTCAGCTGCTGCTTCTCCTTCTCCACACTGAAGTCAAACATTGAAACATTAGCCATTCGGCCTTTATACAGTAGGAACACGACGGGCTAAAGCATGGGCCACGTGCTATGTCGGTGGAACTATGGCATTAAACCCTAGTTACGTAGTAACATCTATTTGCATTGAACCCTGTACTCTGACATCATCCGTATTTAAAAGGTCCATACTATACATAAACATTAACATGTCTGTTGTTACATTGATACTAGCAGCATTATCAAAATGTTTAAGTTACATTAATGATACTAGTATTGTAATAATGCTTCAGTTGCATTAATCCTACTAGTATTACCAACATGTTTCAGTTACTAAATCGGCGTATTATCAAAACCTACATACTAATCCTAGCTACACCACTTGTACTAGTATCATCTAAATGCTTTGAAGAGTACAGTTCTCCCGCCTCCGAGGTTCCACTTACCGACTCTTGGCCTTGGCCAGCTGGTCGATCTGTTCTCCCAGCTCGTTGTTGGAATCTGTCTGCTTCTTGCGGAGAGAGGAGACCTGCGCCTCGTGCTGCAGAGCCTGCTCCTCCAGGTCACGGCGGAGCTTCAGCAACTCCTGCTCGCGCTTCTTGTTGAGGTCGAGCTGTGCTGCAGTGGCACCTCCAGCCTCGTCCAGGCGCTCGCCCAGCTCCTCCAACTCACGACTGAACTCATTCCTCTGCTTCTCAACCTACACACGTACATACACACACGGTGAACACTGATGTCTACTCATGTTATGTAATGTCATACATGTAACCCTAGAGTACAGCGCACTGTATAACGATGGATGCCGCGCTCTACAAATGCATATATTATTTAACCATGGGATTTGTAGTGTGTTTCTTAATGTTTTTAAATGATGTTCATGACTACTATCATCCATAAAGAATGCAAGTCACTGAACTATGGCGTTATATTACCATTATAGAGAAAGGAATTATAATTCCGATTATAAATTTACTGTGTATTTCATGGTGCTTTGTATTTGTTATAGAAAAAGAAAATTGAACAGGAAATAAAGTATTCCATATTCTAAAGACAAATCACTACCTTGACTGGTGTTATTATTACCTTGGATCTGGCTGATCTCTCTGCTTCCAGTTCCTCTTCAAGCTCCTCGACACGCGCCTGTGTTAACAGCAGCCAGTACATGATTTAGTATTTAGTCGTCACATTATCAAAACCACGACTCATTCTGTAGTTTTACTGTTATTAGCAACTGTCATCAATGTATAACGTTTATTGGAAATATACATTTTTGTTATCATACTAGCATATATCTGATGGTACATCGAGAATGATTTGCATGAAAACTTTGCATTGAAACGCGAGAACATACCATACCTGTGTTTGATGTTTACGTATATTATTTCCATGGAATTCAGTTTTAAATAAATCGTTGGGGTTGTGATGGGTATTGTAATTATTTTTGGGTAAAATTATTGGGGAAGTTGCATAGGTTGAAAAGGGTGTGTAGGATATCATGGTTGTTCTGGAAAAATGGCAACGGGTTTGAATCTCTATTAAAGGAATGGGGTCATTCACACTGCTGGGAAGAATGGCTGGGACTGTCCGGGAGGTGCATTTAGTCATCACCTTGTAGCCAAGGAAGACTTGTGTGTGCTACACTAATCAGGAACATGGGGTTGAATTTGTATGTCTTCGCAAACCTGGGTACGGAGGCAGCAAACGAGGAACCTTAACCTCTGAGTGATGATTATTGTGTGGAAACAGGAGGATTATTTCAGTTTAGGGAACTAGTGGACAAAACCGGGGCTTAACTCTCCTTCTTACACTCACGTAAATGATGCTTCAGCTGAAATAATCATATTGGGGATATAAGGTCTTGAATAAGGTCCTATTATACATACTTGACATTATTATCAATAGAAATCACAACATAAATCAAGATGAATGTGGTATGGTATACCGGGATTAATATGAATAATCAGTACCGGTAAAGATTTGAACATATTCAGTGTATCTTACTGACGCATTCCGTCATGAGCATTGTGAAGCAGTATTACAACAGAGAGACTCGGTGTTCACTGGCGTACTGTACCTGGAGTTCCTTGATCTTCCTCTGGAGTTGGGCGATCAGCGACTGCTCCTCCTCCAGCTTGTTGTTCAAAGAGTTGATCTGTTGGTCCTTCCTGGAATACATCAGTATGATGACGTCAAAGAACACACACAATTATTGCTGAACTGTGTACAATATTTGGCCTTCTACATATAAGATACATATCAGAGAGATACTGGTTATTGTAGACATAACAGGCAATACAAGCTGACTACTGGGCATTGTAGACAGTATGCATAGTATCAATTTAGTGAGACGTACTTTTTGCCAGCCTCTTCCAGGTCCCTCTTTGCCCTGTCAAGTTCTTCCATGCTCTCTTGTGCTACCTTGAGATCCTGTTCTACCTTCCTCTTTGCTTTCTCAACATCTCCTCGAACCTTCTTCTCACGCTCAAGACTGTCCTCAAGCTATTATTAAAAATGAAAGTATTGAAATACATGTATTATACAGATACCAATACATGTAGCTCATATTGCCTATTTGATTGTACCTCAATTTAGTCAAAGTTTATAAATGACCATCTTACTTCGTCAAGTGTTCCTTCCAACTTCTGTTTGAGTTTGTTGAGGTGGTTGACCTTGTCTTCCTCTTTCTGGAGGTCCTCCATCAACTTCTGTGATGACGAATCCAGATCTTTCTTACTCTTATTAATTTTAGCTATCTGTTCTTCCATGCTTGCCATAGCCTCGTTGAGAGTCTTGATTTGATTGTCTTTGGTTTGCTTGTCTTGTTCAGCCTTTTGAAGTTCGCTTTTAAGATCATCAACATCAGCCTTGAGGTTATCAATTTTATCTTCAAGTTTCCTCCTTCCCTCTATAGCGTCTGCATTGGCATCTTCTTCATCTAGGAGGCGCTCTTCAAGATCCTTCAGTTGTTGTTCGAAGTCTACTTTTTGGCCCACGAGCTGTTCTATTCTCTCTTCCTGGTCTGAGATAGTGTCGTTCTGAGACTGAACCTGCATGAACAGGTTGTTCTTCTGCTGTAGGACAGTGACGTTCTGTTCCTCCAGCTCCTTGCTTCTCTGCTGAACCTTGGCAAGCTCCTCCTTGGTCTTAGCCAATTCTTCTTCCTTCAGTTTCATCTCGTCCTCAGCACGGGCAATGTTCAGGAGGGGCTTGACCTTGGTGTAGAACCTCCACCACAGCCAGTTCCTCATGGCCAGCCACTTCCGGATGTTCTTCTGGATCACGGACAAAGCAGTTCTGAAAACAAAATATAAATATGTAAGTCTCTGAAATCGTCATTCGTATAGCACACAACCATTCATAATCCATAACAGAAGGTATATTTGTTGAAAAGATATTTCTTACCTCTTGTCTTCAAGTTTCTTGTAGGTGGCACGCATAAGGTAGCCACGGATGTGAGCCTGCAACATAGCAATGATGGCAGACAGACGCTCGTCACGGAGCTCCTCAAGGTAACCCAGGACTCCGGCTTTGAAGAACACTTTGGTGTTACCCAGTCGGTATTCGCTGGTATCAAGCTGAAGGGCAGACAGGATCTTCTCAGAGACGATCTTACCCTCAACGAATCCATCGGGGATAGCGTTTGGAGCCAAGATAGAATATCTGAAATATTCAGAGACAATATATTTAATTGATAGCTATTATAGTAATATAAAAGTTCCGTCTATCATTTCATATCATTGCTGTTTCACTATATGATAGCTACCTAATTTCAATACAGATTTAGCACATTGTATTTGGATTGCAAATCATTACACAAATAGATACCTAAAGAAAGTATAATAACTGAGGATTGATTAATGAACACTGATCAAAAAGAGGAAGGACGTTTCAATACTAAGCAGTGGTATGCATTACAGTAAATACAATCTGATGAGTTATTATGCGACCTAGGATAAAACAGGGTTACCTCTGCTTGAACTCAGAGTAGATGACTCTGCTGGGGAAACCCTTCCTGCAGATCCGGATTCCTTCCAGTACACCGTTACACCGCAGCTGGTGCAGCACCAGATGAGCATCAATCGTACCTGGTAACGGAAACAGAATAGTGTTCGAAATCAATCTGTATGGTTCGACAGTATATGATCCTAATGTGTCTATTAATAGTGTACAACTCGACGTGAACTCGTACTACAAAGACAACTCTGCAACCTAAGAAGCATTATGTTGATCAGAGACTATTTAAGGATACATAATGCAGTGCTTGATGCTTGAGCAGTAGTACCTGGCTCCTTGTTTTCGTTGGGGATGATACAACGCACGAAGTGAGGATGGGTGCAGTACAGGTTCTTCATCAGCTTGTTCAGAGACTCCTGAAATCCACAGTATCCTTATGAGCTGGTACAGCGAATCGTGGCGTGCAAGGAGTTAGAATCAGATAACACTGAGATAATTTTAGTATGTGTTCTTGATTTCTATAAAAGTGTTCTGGCCCCGAAACGTTTTGAGTACGATTTCATCCTCAAGCTCAAATTTTACATGGGGATTTGTGAATAAAATGGGGATTTGAGCATGCAATTTTACTCAAGAAAGTTTCGTAATCTCGGGGCATGTTATTGCTGCCAGAAAGCCTTCCAATGGTGGTCATCAGAAGTACAACAACAGTACAACTAACGGTGTTACAACACACTCCGTTACACAGTTATCTATGAATACTTCTGAGAAGGCAATACTACTACTACTGGAGATGGCTACTGACCCTGTGAGTAGCAGAGATGGTCTGGAAAGCTGAGCTCTTTCCTCTCTTCTTGCCGCCTGCCGCTGTAAGTAAACAACACGTGTATGTCTAAACATTGCTTTAAATAGTATCTAAATCAACATGTTCTGTCTTTTCTTGGTCAAGTATTATTCATATACATTTATAGTATTTATCCATTTCCTCAGTGAATGACAGGATTCCGTGACTTGGGAGTGTGTGCATTCCTCTGAATAAAATGTAGATACATGAACATATCTTGCTGAATTGAGGGTTAGCGTAAACTGCATACAACTATTTACCGTTAGACTTATATGAATGCCGTATCGCCACGTATTATTTCTACCGAAGGGACGAATACGTCATCTGACCCACCTTGGGGAACGGCCGCCGGGAAGAGTGTGCCCACCAGATGTTCCTTGGAGTGAGACAGCAGCTCACATACGGTCTCATTGACTGGATCCTTGTTCTTGTCCAGCCAGCCACCGATGTTGTAGGGAACCTACGAAAACCAGGCCACCAGTTGTAGATGTTAGAGGACGGAATGTCGGATGCTATGATCAGACCAGATATTGGTAGTTTCAAGGAGGAAGTAGATGAAAGAGAGAGAAAGAAAGAAAGAGACAGAAAGAAAGAGAGATGAAGCCACAAATGGAGAGACAAATAAATATAGAGAAATTCAGAGATAGAGCAAGTGAAAGGGAGAGAGAGAGAGAGAGAGAGAGAGAGAGAGAGAGAGAGAGAGAGAGAGAGAGAGAGAGAGAGAGAGAGAGAGAGAGAACAGATACGAAACAAACAGAAAAACAGAAAAAGAGAGAGCAAGAGAGAGGGATATATATAGAGGTAAAGAGAGAGAGAAAGAGATTGAAAGAGAGAGAAAGAAAGAGAGAGAAAGATAGAGAAAGAGAAGAAAAAGGTTTTAAAAGAGCAAGAAATAGAGGGATATAATATATTAATAGAAATGGAGAGCGAGAGAAAGAAAGAGAGAGATATATGGGAGGACGAGAAGGAGAGAGAAAGGAAGGGGAAGGAAGAGAAGGAGAGAGAAAGGAAGAGAGACAATATATGAACTTACAGTTCCAGCGTAGTGCTTCAGACAGAAGTCTCCGTGGGCTCCACCCTTGAGTTTCTTGTCTGGCTTCAGGAAGTTGGGAGACTTGCCCATGTGGTTGGCGTAAAGTTTCTCCATGAAGGATTTGTCAGAGGCCTTGGGGAACATGCACTCTTCTTCCAGGATGGACAACAGACCCATGGGCTAAAACATAGACCAATTTTAATTGGACATGTATTTCACAACATAATTGTGTTATATGTGCGCTGCACATTATTATATAAATCTAAGCATATTATGAATTGAAAATTGCATGAATATTCTCCGACATGATCTCCGACATAATTGGATCTCCGACATGATAGTTATAATCTTTCTCCTGCAAATTGTACAAGATTACACTTTTCTAGAAGTAAAAGGTAAAGCAGGTATGATAGTGTTGTAGCAGGAGTTGAACACTCACCTTCTCAATCAGCTCGATACAGGCTTGTAAGTCCATGCCGAAGTCAATGAACGTCCACTCAATGCCTTCCTTCTTGTATTCTTCCTGTTCCAGCACGAACATGTGGTGATTGAAGAACTGCTGTAGACGTTCATTGGTGTAGTTGATGCACAGTTGCTCGAAACTGTTGAACTATGGATAAAAAATAAAATATAACAAAGAGTCGTGGTCGGAGACAGGAAATAGTCCTAATTGTTCTGATATGAGGATGCAGGATAGCAACAGTTACAACGATTCCATCTGACCAAGGACGACTTTGCAATACTCCACAGTATACTATACACACATCATGACTCCCAATTAATTGTTACTCACATCAAAGATTTCGAAACCGGCGATATCAAGCACACCAATGTAGAACTGTCTTGGCTTCTTCGTGTCGAGGGTGATGTTGACTCTCTTCACCAGCCATCCGAACATCCGATCATACAGTGACTTGGCCAGAGCAGATACGGAGTTCATGACCTGTGGAGAACAGAAACGAAGACATCTTGTAACAAGATGTTACTGTAGGTATACATAACTTAGGCTGAGATACAATATGCCGTGTGGTGCATCTCGGCCTATACACAGCCATCCTCCAGGATTTATTGACAAACTGATTTCCTACAGATTCAGAGGACTTGGAATCACAACCTGCTCAATGCAAGTTCTAATTAGGTTTTCTGAATAGAATGATTCTTAGCCTAAACAAATTAATGACTGGAATTTGAGATTTACTTTAAAGCTAATGAATTGTAGACAGATGGAATTCAACAGAATTATTCAAAGCAAGCAACGTCATGTCATGTAAGTTGGAATTTAAAGCGGATATAGACAGATGCAAGCTTGGATAGGATCGCATTTCCCTGTGCCTGATATTTGACTGCAAAATAATTGTGTAGTCACGCACCTGTTGCTTTGTACGTCCCTGTGTGACGTAATCAGCGGCGACCTTGATCTTGGGTTTACACAAGGCCTTGAGGAAGTCGCCATTGTTGACACCCAGAAGGAATGCCACCTTCTCAGCCTCAGCTGTTCCTTCAGGCTCAGCCTGCTCGCCCTTCTGCTTGAAGGTCATCTCCCCAAGGTGCATGACGCAGCCTGTGCACTTGTACATGCTGTTCTTCTCCTCCTGGGTGAAGCCCAGTACATCGAAGGCACTCTGGAACACGAATATTGGTTTTTTTTAAACTTGAATTTTCTGTTGCTTACATTTGAAGGTATAGGATTTAAATTTATGATAAAGCAACATCTGATTAATCTTGAACCTGACAGATCAGCCATCAGAAAATAATATATAGCAAAATGATTTCTATTTGAAATGACGTTATTTTATCACTCACATCTGTGATTTTCATTTCTTCAATATCATCGATTCCATCGACTGTCAGAGCTCCCTGGTTGATGAAGGAGAACAGCCCGGCGTCAGGCGGACACAGGATCTTCTCTGAAGTCAACAGGATTAAGATGTAAAAGACGTTCACCAGTCACGAGGTCACACTATCATTATCCTACTCATTCCGCGTCATGCTCCATATAAACTTACTTTGTGTAGGGACATACCACGGCCTACTCCTACAATGCTATGATTTAGATACCCTTCATAATGATTCAAATCAGAAACCAAGGATCCTGGAGAAACATATCTGAGAAGATCCAATAAACTGAAGTACTTGTTGAGTTGTCCTATTAGTTACTTAATCTTATCCACAGATGGCACGCATACTAGTCTTAGCTCACCTGGGATAGCTGGGATAGCATTGCACAGAAGCTGGTAGAAGATGTGGTAGTTTCTTTCAGCGGACTGTTGGAATGTCACCCGAGATTTTTCCAGCAAATCTGAAACAAAGTAAAACAATACAATCTGTACCTAAAAGTTACAATTTTAGTTATATTTGGCATACTTGGCCATCAATTAATGTCTAGTCCAACACTGGTTATGATAGTTAGCTATGCATTATGACATGTTAATATATAATAGGGAGTGAACACCTTTGAAGATAACTGATAAAGACAGTATGTAGTGCAATACGTAGAATGTATTCAAGTGGACTTACATGTCTCAATATCGGCTCCTGCAATCTTGCCGGAGGTTCCGAAGTGGATACGGATGAATTTACCCTGTATGGACACACGTAATGGTAAAATAAGTGTGTACATGATGTAAAACAATAGCTAATGTCATAGAACAATGATTCGAATGGATACCATTAGCTTAAATAAATTAATTAATAATTCACATTACATGTTGTTTTGTTTCCTTTGGGTCTACGGCGCATGATAAAATAGTATTCTCAACTGCAGATACCATGCGACGATTAATTATTACTTAAACTTGAAACTATATTTAGTTTAGGTATAACATAAGACTTAAGAGTTGGAGAAACAGGGTCACAGCTTATATCAACGTCTCCTCAACAATGGCGATACAAGCATTATTACATACAATCAAGGGTTTCACTACATTTGTGAAGCCACATGCACCATGCAAAGTCGTGGACTCGATTCCATACATAAATACACTCATAAATGTAGGCAGTCTTAAACATTTCTCTATGGTACATAGATACGCATATCATATTCATTGTATACACACACAGAGTCCAGACTGGTTACTGAGTCTTCATTACTGCTTTCAACGTTTAACAGTATACATGCCTACACATATTTAATTGTGACCAGGGTGCTATAAAACACATATTGTCGCATATGATATGAGGGAAAGATCCCCACAACGACATTAAGTAACAAATCAATCTACAATATGGCGAGCTTACCACCTGCATGCAAGCAACCATTGACTACAATATTTGCATCTATATAAAACAGTGCTGTGTCAAACGCAGACTTTACATATAGCGTTCGGTTATGCCCACTAGGTATGTATATGCGGCTATGGGATTGTCTACATAGTTTACTTACACCTCACAGAATAATGCCACAGACAATGCAACCGTTCCAGAGTTCGTTGTTCCTCAAGAAATCTGAGAGAGGGATTTTAGGGGTCAAAAACAATGTTAACAGATACAGAAGTAGTTAGTAACCAACGGTACAAGCTATCAAATAATAGTAGAAAGAGACAAGAAGACGCTTTACATTTTGTCTGGATGTTTAATTTCGGTAAATATTTATAACACTTTGAGTGTATCGTTTCTCGAAGCTCTCATATCTACTATGAAATCATAAGGACTCTCGTAGCCATCCCGTGGTCTCATTGTGGATATGAGAACTTCGAGAAACGATACCCAGCAAAAGCCACGTACTGTAAACAGGTTCATATATAATTGTTTCAAATCACTGATGTTTTGCACCAAATCTGGATAAAGCATATTCTTCAAGAACGATTCATGAATTCATAAATAATAACTAAAAAATAAAATTGAACTGACTTTCTACATGCCACGGGGAAGACGTGGTTAGATATTATCAATTATTATATATGTGGGAAGTTCTTAATTTAAATAAAAAGAAATACACATAAAATTGGTTAAAACATATTCAGTCAAGTACAGTGCTGTTATCACCTGTGGAATATTATTATAGTTCTTGAAAGAGAAAGGCATCAAGGCGTTAGGAATTAGTCGGACGGAGAAAGTGGTGTAGATGCAATACTTACAAATCGGGAGGAGTTGTTATTTCTGGTAGTCTTGGCGTTACCGTAGGCTTCAAGCACAGGGTTGGCTTGGATAATTTGATCTTCAAGGGATCCCTGAAAGAATCATAGAAGGTAAAATAGATACATTTCTTAAACTATGTGAGACCTTGTCTTGTGGTATTGCTTTGCAACTGACCATGGAGCTTATTCTCGAAACGTTCTTACGATCGAACGACAATATTAAACATTCATATAGTAGGGCTATGAAAATGTAATTCACGTTCTTAGGCTAAGAAAATAGTAAGAACGTTTCGAAAATAGGCCCACAGTTTATTAGCTATTTAATAGAGAACTAGAAGCGTAATTGCCAATAAAACATAAAGATCATAATCTAAACTATTGTGCTCAACAATTATCAGAACGATATCATAGTCAACACATTTATACATTTAGGTATTCGGATGTTTTTCAATATGATTACATTGACAGAATACTAATAGATGTTAACTCTCCAGAATGTAAACTGTACACACCTTCTTCTCATCCTTCTCTTCCACCTTGCCTCCAGCGGCGGCGACGAAGGCGAAGTAGGCGATGACCTTCTTGGTATTCTCAGTCTTACCAGCTCCAGACTCGCCACTGGAAAGTCAAGACAAAGGTATACACTCTCTTTTTAACGCATATGTCCTCTTCACTTCCTTCCCCCTCTCTCTCGCTCTCAAACGTACATAGAGATGAATGAACGAGAACGAGAGAGAGAGAGAGAGAGAGATAGAGAGAGAGAGAGAGAGAGAAAGAGAGAGAGAGAGAGAGAGATGGAAAACTTTGATTCTTATTCAAGTTAAACCTCGTACAAACCGCAAGATTATATTAACTTACTAATAAATCTCAAAGAATGTGCTCTAATGGTTTGTTTAATTTGAAGTTTGTCATTAACTCGCATGACTCACGTGATCAAAAGTGACTGGTTCTCACGATCTGAAACGACAAGAATAAAGATAAGTACAATACTAGTATACTAGGTATGTGTATATGGCGTGTACATGAGCACATCTTTATGATTGTCTGGAAGGAGACGATTTCAATTTAAGTTATTAACATTCAGTTAATTATACAGAGAACAAAGTAGACCCATTTACTGTAAATGACAAACAGCAGCTGCTAGTGGTATCGGGGAAATTCCCTGTGTTGCTAGTGGTATCGGGGACATTCCCTGTGTTGCTAGTGGTATCGGGGAATTCCCTGTGTTGACAAACATCAGCTGCTAGTGGTATCGGGGACATTCCCTGGTTGCTCACCCTGCACCATGAACTGGTAGGCGTTGTCAGAGATAGAGAACAAATGAGGAGGCATCTCGGTCTTCTTCTTGCCCCTGTACTTGGCAACAACACTCTGCTTGTAGATCGGCAGCCGCTTGTAAGGATTGATGGCCACACAGAACAGACCAGAGTAGGTCTGAAAAAAAAATTATTAAGACGTGCATAGTCTTTCAATTTGGCATATGTTCACGTAACAAATATATTCCCGCAGCGACGTTGAACTTCATATTCACTCACTCACGTAACAAATATGTCGAGTTTCATTGTGGAACAACACGAAATATCCTCTTCAGGTTTGACCTAGGATCAATCCAAAATCTACGCTTCATGATTATTGATTGAAAATACGGACACATACAGGTCATCAAGTAAGAAGTCACAGATCTATCCAAAGCATCGTATTAATTGAAGAATGTACAGGTCGTCTAGACTGTACTCACGTAAATCATGAACTCGCTGTATCTGGACCTGAGGTTATGCAGCACGCTGGCCTCGTTCAGGTATGTCAAGTTGGCCATATCCTCAAGCTTCTCGAACTTGGGTGGGTTCATGGATTGGATGTCATCCTTCTTGAAGGTCTTGGTCTAGAGAAAGACAGCAAGGAGTGTCAGTGTTACGGCATTAAACTCCACCGGAAACGAACTAATCTACTCTGAAAACAAGTTGGCAATACACCGGGACGACACAGAAAAAGTATCTTTACAGCTTGATTACCAATTCCCATTCATTTTTTAAAATAAAATATCTTTAAGCCATACAGAAAGAAATGGACATAACATGAAAGACTAGATGCCTTACCATATACAGAACCACTGGTATTCGGTACTTTAGTTGAAGTGAACAGAAACAAATACTAGTAAGGATAAACCAAAAAGGTTTCGCAATATGCTCTTAAAACGTGTCGTCGGAGGGATATTACACTTTTCAGATTTCTCAGTACTCACGTCCATTTTCTCCACTGTCTTGACTGTGATTTCGTCGCCCTTGGTGCTCTGAATGTCGGCAGCCACGTAGCCGTCCTTGTCATCGGGAACCCAGCACGCCTTCTTGCCGTCAAATGGCGTCGTCTGCTCCTTAATCATTTTCTTGCGATCCACAGCAAGAAACTGCATATCGGGGTCGTTGGGGTCGTAAGACGCCATCGTGTAGCTTGGATGCCGGTAAAACTCCTCGAAAATTAACGCAACCCGAGACCAACGGACGACCTTAGAGCAACCCTAGGGTACCTAGCTGTGGACACAAGAGAAAGACATGTCAATGTTACGGCGTAATGTACCTCATATAAAAGTGTTGTCTTCTTTATCAATATCTACAGTATGTGTACGGTACTGGAATGCACGTTGCAATTTAACAATTAAAATGATGTAACTGGCTACCGGTCTGTCGTTTAAAAGTAATATAAATAATTGGTAAATAATTTCCATTATTGAATCATTAAAGTATTAGAAAGAAGACAGTCGTAGCCGCTTATTATTGTAGCATAATTGGCAGGCGAAAGCATAGGATCTGCGTTATCCTCAGGCCCATTAATTCTATCAATGGATATATCGCTGTCATTGCAATCTGTAGGTAAACTATACAGCATACATACAGTAGTTCAATGAGTAACTCTTCACCATTTTTTCAAAAGATTTGTTTTGGGAGTGGGGTGGGGTGGAGGGTGGGTATAGAAAAGAGTGAAACAAACTATGAATCAGTCATATGGCGCAACCATCGGGATACCGTCGATATAGCAGCGACGAAGACGTCGTCTTAATTTTGCCATTCATCAAACATTGCGCTAGCTACATGTATGGTATGGTATCACTAATCTCCGATCTATTGATAACACACTACGGTTGATCTAAAACGCAGAACCACTGATGGCTCATGCTATATTAACTCAGATGCTTTTAACAAATGTAAATTGTTTTCGTATGTTGTGTGTGTAGTGTGGTCATATGTGAGTGAAAGAGAAAGTAAGCGGCGCAGTTGCGTTTCGACTATAGATACTGCGTAACTTTGCCAAATCTTAGCTATATATCCAAATAAATGTATATCTGTATGTTTATTTATCTATACTTCTGTTATTCACTGCAGTATTGATTGTCAAGTAGGGATTTTGAAACGATAACATTTTGAAGAAATTTAATGAAATATTTGATAATGACGAAGTACCAACATCCAAATGTTTCCAACATAGCGACACAGAGTTGCAATACAACCGGAGACAGTACAACTAAAGTACATTCTCCTCAGATAATAGCCATCAAAATAACCGTCATAAAGAGCGACGTAATGCTATTAGGAGAACATAAATATTTGTCTAAAGTTGCGTCATTTGTATTCTGAGAAATTATATTCAATAATGCTAAGCAGTGATTAAATCATTTCCATTGTAGGTTAGACATATACAATATGTTCAGTCAGCTAAGTCCATTCGTACTGCATCTTATCATGGACAAGTCCACGACTGTGCGTACTGGAATTGATGTAAAACCGGTTCCACACACCGGTTTCCTCGACACAAGACTGATGCCTTATAGCACAGGCAGTGAAGTGTGAAGGTTCTAACCAGGCGCGTGCCTACAGCCTGCAACAGCCCCGACTGATGAGTCTGCGAGAATGTCAATTAGCTGAAGAGGTAAACCAGTGGGGGCGTAGAGCAGGCAACAGTATGTTAAATAGCTGTTAAGACTTACACCGGCGAAGTCCTCCAAACTTACAGAAAGGTAGTACCGATAAGGAATTGATGTGAAAAAGGTATGTCTAGCATTATCGGACGATGAAACATATACTCTTTTTTTTATATTGGCGAAGTCCTACAAACTTACAGAAAAGTAGTACCGATAAGGACTTGATGTGAAAAAGGTATGTCTAGCATTCTCGGACGAAGAAACATATAATCTTTTTTTTTTTATATTGGCGAAGTCCTACAAACTTACAGAAAAGTAGCACCGATAAGGAATTGATGTGAAAAAGGTACGTCTAGCATTGTCTGACGATGAAACACATATACTTTAGCAGCAGATTGTACACAGGATATTCCCTTATTTCAGTCACGACATTGAAGCAAATTCAAGTTCCTTCTCTTCAAGCAATACACGTCCATATTCCTGCAGGACCTACACCAGACCCGGAAAGGTAGCATCCATGCACATTCCGCTCTCAATGCAGACCACACACGGTAACATATCCAGTTGAACACATAGTCCAGTGTTCATGCCCATCGGGTATTCGTCCGTACACACTCGCATATATCCATTGGTTTGTATTGCTTTTCACTCTCCCGTTATAGGATGGTTACTGTACGTAGTCCACTGCGGGTCATGACCTAACACTGACATGTATACGAAGGGAGGGGAAGAGTTCAAACTTACTTAATACGAAGGCTTCAAGCAGGTTAAGGATATTTTGGAATATTAGTATTTATTATGCTAATTGCCAAAACGTCTCAGTATACACTACGATTCGCTTAAGAAAGTAATGGTAAATGGAAATAGGTATGTAGGTATTATCTAATCAATGCAGGAAGGGAGGGATTGGATTACATAAATTTAGGAGGAAGGGAAACACACGCACGCTAGTACTTACGTTCAAATGCTGCTCTGAACAGCTCAATTCCACAGTTTTGTTATATACCTGGGGGCCATGCCAAAGGTAGTGAGGGTATTTCGCTAGACTTCCTCTCATTGGACCAGTTTGTTCCTGCAGCCAATGGTACCGTACAAGAGAGGAGGTAGGGGGTTATCTGAATATGGAAAGGGAGCTTTCTCCTGGGCGATACATGTCTATAGCATCCCGTGCAGTAGATGTAGGAGATACGGAAACGCCTCTTCTCAAAGTTAGAGCACATAAATGACAAGGCTAGGTGGTGTTATAATAGTGCTTAGGTTGCAGGTTCGCTTGACCTGCTTTCCTGGCGAGTGATGATTGGTATAACATGTAGCGAGTTCTTACAGATTTGTCTTGTACAGAACATTGCATACTTGATTGTGAACGTAGTCTTCACTGACCTATACAAGTGGTGAAAATACGCTATGTTCTATAAGGCCGTATAATAATTGCATTGCTAGTCCGAATGGTAAGAATTACAACTTAATTGAAAAGCACATACACTTTATATTTCTTTGATACAACAAATTCCATTATTGAGCATAGAATATGAGATATCGACAGAGCCCTAGATACAACTAAGCCGAATTAAATATAAACATGTAAACATCGTGATATTCTTATACATATTTATGAAACTTGAAGAACATTCCGAAGACTAACAAAGATTAAATAATTAGAAAGGTGGTATCCTGTTCATTAGATCGGTAATTTAGATCCAATAAAATCTCGTTTCGGTTGTTTTACACACACACACACACACACACACACACACACACACACACACACACACACACACACACACACACACACACA
>JAUTBZ010143562.1:0-12512 GCA_032361785.1 Lepetodrilus galriftensis
ATTGAAAATTATTTTTATTTTTTTCCCTACCGCCTACATGCAATATGAAACCAAAAATTTTGTAAACCAACTAATAACAAATAAATGGCCTTATCTGAGGAGATTGAGGGATGCATTGTTTAATGATAGCAAGATGTAAAACATACATTCCGACCGAGTCAATGCGATATAGCGTTCATGTATTAATTACGTCATACAGCTGGAGCGCTGGGCTGTCCAAATATTGTATTCCTTATTTGACTGTTCTATCCAGATTCTAAACGTTCCCACGAGTGCACCCTTGACATACGAGTGTTCCTTATCTTTGATTGTCAATAAGACGATCATTCATGTTCCATAGCTAAAGGTCGATATGTTTTCGTCAAGCATTCCTATAGACTGCAGCTCTATATCTGAGCACAGTGTTCTTGTAGACTTGCAGCAGTGTGGCTGAGCACGGGAGAAAGGCCTCGTATCTGTCCATTCCTGAAAAAGAATGGAGACGAGGGGCCGTAGGAATGGACAGATACGAGGCCTTCCTCCGCCTTAAAATACACCTTAGTAATACATATACTAACATAGGTATATTTTAATCTTATTAGATGTGGTAAGGTATAAACATATGCATGAACTATGTTACTTGCATAACCAGATAACAACTGTCCATTCCTGAAAAAGAATGAACAGTTAAGACAAAGGATAACGTCACAAGTGTATTTTAATGTAGACTTGCAGCATTGTGTCTGAGCACGCATGTGAACACCGCAGCCTCGTCATTCAGAAGTGAGCTCAGTGTAAAAAAGAAATAAAGTAGGAAATGTCCGTGAACATGATTTTATCTGCCTTTCTCGTGGAAGACTGAAATGGGATGGCGATAGATTTTCGGTTAAAGATCACTGTGTGGCCACTCCACGTATAAAACCAGCGGACATTTAAACACAATAACTGATGGCACCTTCACAAGCAGTGTGTGTTCTCCCACGAGGGGGGTAGCAAATCCCCCGACTTTTAGTCACTCTCGTTAATCTTTGTGGCGAGGATAAAAAAAAAATAGTCTTCAATTAAATTTACACGAGTTTGCCAGGAAGTAAAAAGTTCACATCATGCTAAAATTATCTGGACCGTATTGTCAAAGTCCTCAAGGTTTATTAGAATGTGTCTTTATGAAGACCCGGATCAAGATGAATGTTCGGCGTAGGAGAGGCTCGGACCAGTGGCAATAAACCCTCCTTTCCTGGACACTCAACTACAAATACCCCAACCAGACAAGCTTTAAATGTGGTCGGCTGTTGCTACAAAGAGTCAAGTGCACTGACGATATATTTTCAAGACAAACTGTTAGCCGACTCACACTAGGCAGGCAATTGCTTGATAATGGATCCAATAATTGCCATCTCTTTTAGGACGCAATGAAAAAGAGGAAGACATTAGGCTATTTATATATATCGGAGTTTGGTTTTCGAATGAATAAATAATCGTATCCATTAAAATTTCACTTGAACCATGCTGATACTAGTTGACGTATTATTACTGAATGAAGCACTCGGTGGAAGTGATGTCACATAAGTACACGTATCAGTGTGCTGTTATATATACAGATATAGCTTATCTATGAGAGGCGATAATGATCATTACAACTGAATTAAACACAAGGCAGTACTAGTACATGTATACACGTTGATTCCAATGAAGAACAGCGTTTGTTTGTAGTTTGACTTACGTTCAGCGTCTCAATCAACATGAACCATAGTGTATAGATATAGTAGAAGTCAGCAGACCCCGGGATTACCAAACTTTTGAGTACAAATTTAATATGTAGATTTGTGAATAAAGTTTTGAGTTGAAAATAATATCGTACTCAAACGTGTTTCGTAATCTCGGGGCCATGACGGCGTTACTGGGGCAGCAAGAATGCTGTTGTATTAGTACCGGAAACTATCTGTTATCTTGAACAGTGTACGTGTTACAGGTGAAACAAGTCTAAACTGTATAGGAAAGAGTGGGCAGATATTGTTCAGGACACATACACATTGTTAATACCGTTGGAAATAATATAGCTGATGTACGTGTACATGTACTGTATCATCATTCATAGAGTAACTTACGCTCTTTATGACCTCTGCCCAACCGGAAGTTCCGCTTGACCCACGTGACATTTGGGTGAGGGACGCCGGTGACATTACACACGAGTTCCGCTGTTTCCGACTCGCGCAGCTTGAGGTTGTCGGACGAGTACCGGCTGATGATGCTCGGAGGAACTGTCACAGAACAACCACATATAGCATACTGCAAATGTCAAGGAAATAACGTACGTACTCCCACTGAGAGAATGACGTTCCTTAGAACTGGACATGTACTTTCATCTACCACAGAGAGCATTATCTCACATAGCAATATTTGTACGACGTCTCTTTTCACTGACGGTATGATTTTCTCTCAGGGTTATTCATATGACCTTCCTTCGTATTGCTACGATGACCCTTAATAGTAATCGCAGAGATTGATCTCCCGAAGTATTCATTATCCTAAGATCATGAGCATTTATGATACTGATAGTATAGTGTGACCTCACGTAATACTGAGAATGGCCTTGATTTCTCGAAGCAAACATGAGTTTGAGATTTTGATCAGCTGAGATTTATCAACATTGCTGTAACTTGAGTAAAATCTCAAACCCAGCTGAGATGTTGCTCAAATTATAGCACTGAGTAAATGGGAGAAACATCATCTAAGTAAACGCTTAAACTCAAGTTTGTATCGAGAGATCGGGGCCTGGATATTTAGCGCTTTGAGAAAGATTTCGACCATGGATTTGGTGCAATGTATATTCGCAGAATATTATTATTATTACCCATGATTGAGAGTATGACCTCCCCTAATACAGACAATGACCTCCCCTAATACAGACGATGACCTCACCTAGTACTGAGAGGACGACCTCCTTGAACTGTATAGGGCTGGTGTTGATCTCACACTTGTAGGTGCCGCTGTCGTTGTACTGGACGTTCCGGATGTGGAGGTTCCACTCCTTGATGTATGGCCTCTCCACGCTGATCCGCTGGTCATCAATTAGCCTCCGGTCCTCCAGACTGATTAGAGTCTTCCTCGGGGAGGCCCACACAACCTGGGACAATGTATCACAGACGTATACAGGCATACTTAACACATAACAATGTATCACAGACGTATACAGACATACTTAACCTATAACAATGTACCACACACTTATAGAGGCCCAAATAACCTGTAACAATGTACCATACACTTATAGAGGCCCAAATAACCTGTAACAATGTACCACACACTTATAGAGGCCCAAAAAACCTGTAACAATGTATTATTAACATATGTATACCCACACAAAATGTACCAATATAGATACCGGGTACCTGTACATTGACTGTGACAATGTATCACACACTTATAGAGGCCAAAATAACCTGTAACAATGTATTATTAACATATGTAGGCCCACACAAAATGTACCGATACAGATACCTGTAAATTGACTGTGACAATGTATCGCAAACTTATAGAGGCCCACACAGTATGAGACAATGTATAACACACCTATAGAGGTCTACATAACCTGTGACAATGTATCACAAACTTATAGAGGCCCACAACATATGGGACAATGTATAACAAACATATCGAGGCCCACACAATCTGGGACAATGTATCAACAACTTATAGAGTCCTACATAATCTCTAACAATGAATTGCTAACTAAAAGAGCCTCAAATAGCCTGTAACAATGTCTTACAAACGTCTAGAGGCCCTACATAACATGTAGCAATGTATTACAAACTTATAGAGGCCTACTTTACGAGCAGTAAAGTAACACACATTAATTAGGGAATCACACACCATCTTCAACAACGTTGCATCGATTACTGGTGGCCAAGTTTACATGAAAGAATGTAACACGCAGTTAGAGAGAAGCCCACGCAGACTTCGACAACAGTGTTGTAATATTTAGAAAAGGGCAACTGAGTTGACTTCATACAAAAACACACTTCTGCAGTTGCTGATCATCAGCACACAATGAAATAAAATTTAAAACATTGTACCGCAAACAATTGTTTGATTATTTGAAGGCATTGTTTGCACCTTGTCACTAATTACAACTATACAAGTAGTCTTTTTTTCCATTAAGAAAGCTAACATTGCTATATCAAAAATACTATGTAGTTTGCCATCGATTCTTGCGATAGGATCATGACTTTTCAACGACTAATTGCAAATTCGTGCGTCCTGTACATGTAAATCGACAGGCCAAGACTGCAGAAGATTCCCTAATTCCACGAATGATAGGACACAATGATGTTGTAGGTATTGATTACAGGAAAACGCTTGTTGTAACTAAACTAATTATCGTGGCCGTGTTGGCGTGGAACAGAACTGTAGGTAAATCTGCCCCGCAATGGAACGGAGTCGATATTTGGAAGGGAAAAAACTACCAGGTAATTAGTCCCCTGGCGAGATGGATATTGAAGCCGACGAGCTTCAGGGCGTACTGAGATATACAATAATATGACATGAAGATTGGCGAGAATATTAGCAAACTTGGCATGACCATGATGACATTAGCAATGATTGCTGGCCTCTCCCTGTACGTTCCCTGTAAACTCTGGCCTCTCTCTGTACTCTCCCTGTAAGCTGCCACGTTTACGGACATCCTGATTGTGTCGCTGATGCTGCCAGCGCTGTCACAGGATCAGGAACAGATGCTCAGCTCTTCTAAGTCCTTATTTATACTGATGGGTCATGCCTCTATGTATTTATACGGCCATATCTGTGTTGATCCCTAGTCATCGTGGTCGTTAGCCGTCGGGCAGTACTAGTGTGTCTCTATGTCGCCGTAGTAGCATTACACGGGCATACATTGATTGTAGATGGTCCAGTACACATTGTTCGTGAAACCGCCCATAACACACTTCTATATATGTGTGTCGACAGTCTGAGATCTGCACTGTCCTATAGGGCATTTCTATACTGAGACCATTCCATGTTTCCTTTCTCTAAACTGCCGTTAGTGATTTCTTGCGCAAGATAGAACACAGACAGATTTCATGTACAATGTTAACTGAGTCTATGGATATGTCACTGGAAATCAATACAATTTAAATAATCCATTTAAAAAAGATCTACTAGGACCTAGTTGACTTAAAACAATGAGTTCCGTGTAAACCTTCATTGTATCCAGTTAGTTCTATGTGGATGTACTAGTAAGTAATCTATACCTGGTGGCCTATTCTCGAAACGTTCTTGCGAACTTCTTAACTTAAGAACAGTTCGTAGCCATACTATAAGAATCGTTAAGATTGTCGTACGGCCGTAAGAACGTTTCGAGAATATGGTCCCCTGGGTCCGGATGCACAAACGTAGTTCAACTACAGTTTAGGCTAAACTAGGTTTAAGTGATGAGTTATAAATACTACTGTTGGTATGCACAAAACTTAACCTTTAAACCACGGATTAACTAAACAAGGTATGTGCATACGGACCCTGGAGTCTATGGAGGTAAGTTCTGTATTCTCCTACCTTGTGTCCACCAATGAAGTCCACACTACACGGCAGTATAGCGCGGGATCCCTGCTTCACGTGCAGATGTTCTGGGGTGCTGTTAAACTTTGGATCAATCTCTGCCAGCACTGTAACAGAAATATATAACAATTTATTAAATGAAAATGTGTTTTTTATTCTATTTATTTATATGTAACAGGCAGTTATGTAATCTAACGATATACCAACGTATCGTAGCACGAATTGCCAGCCTATTTTATTTTACATTTTAAACTGTTTAGTTGTTCAATGTACTTGTGTTCAATGGTCGCTACTACTTTTAATTAAGCGAATATATGTAAGAATATACTATGTGTGTGTGCGTGTGTGTGTGTGTGTGTGTGTGTGTGTGTGTGTGTGTGAGAGAGAGCGTGCGCTCGTGTGTGTGTGTGTCTGTTTGTGTGTCACATTCACGACAATATAATGGCACACCCTTTTCAGAGTGATCACAATACAGGTACAACATTTACTGAGGACACAGAGCATAAACTGGCACGCCAGGATTTAACACGTTTCATGAATACAAAAACAAAAAAATCAAAACAATCAAAATATTTATCTGCTAACCTTTTCAAATGAGAACCATTTAACTCGCTAACAAGAACCCATTGCAACAGCAGCGCGGAAATTAATGCTGGATGTATTGAGCTTTGCCATGGAAACGCATCCTATACGCACACGGCACCCAAAAAAATATTACGTTGGTTTCGGAAGGTTTTCTCTTTTAAGGAAAGCGAGCGAAATCCAGGCAGTATCCCAATCTAGCAGTATATGTGATTGCAGCATCATTCCCCAGCGCTAAGTGGAATTGGCCTGACAGGATATCATTGGATTTTCTATGTGGAAGCACTACTAAACATTCAAACATCATAGTGCCGCACTGAGTTCATTGAACTCGCACACTCAAATAACGGTGCATTACAATTTTGTGATCTATTAACCAAGAGCAAACTCCAATATTTCACATTTGTTGGTGTCAGCTTGAAAAAGCTCGACCAACCAAACATCTAATACAACGGCTGATGACCGTGGCTGATATGTTTGTGGGCGATTGGTTACATGGATTGGAGTTCTAGTTGTTAGTCTTGGAGTATTGGCTTGCTGAGGGCCTCTCGGGAGAGGCTGCTTCATCGCGTTCCGTCGGCTCTCGTGACGTCCCAGTAGGCATTCGTGTGGACGCGACTCGGCATTGCAAGACGAGTTAGACATACAGACTCGCCTCCCGAATAACGCATGAGCAGACTGCGGGAAGAGTTCCACGAAAAGGTCGTACCCGTAGGCCGGGAGTAAATAGAGGTCTACGTAGTCTCCCAAAGGCATGGCGTATAACCTGATTTAGGCTCGGAGTAAATTACGATCCTATCGTAAAACTGAGGCCATGGATCACACGCATAATGGAAAGAGGACAATATAACTGTTTTGACAGAATGATGCGTCAATCATGTGGTACCTAAGTATAGGAGACCATGTGGCGCAATTGACAACAACAATTGCATGCAACGATAAGAACGCAACCTTCTATTATATATATGTTGTGTCTTGAGACATACTTGTGACAATCGTAATATCGAAAACGGACATCAACTTCGGTTGTGATCGGAATATATCAATATAAGCTTTTAGAAGGATGGGAAAATTTTCAAGTTTCCGACTCAAAGAAAACTATTTCTCCAATTCAATGTAAAACGAAAACACATATACAAAAGACCATACACAGTTCAGCGGTGCATTAATTATGCTCTAATACATGTTTAAAATAACAATAGGAACACTCATATAATAAATCTACTAGGTAACAGATGCAATAGTTAAAGGCATAATATCAGAGCTGATAGACCTGGATAATGGACAAACGAATTTCGATCTGAGACTAATTGTGCTTGATTTATCCACCTACAAGTTGTTATTTAGTGATGTACTTGATCCCCAACACTCGATAGTTACAAAAATAATCATATGTTATGTGAAATAGAGGAACGTTCCGCTATATATCTTGTCTTTGAAGCATCAACTGAAATATGAACGATTTGCGAGAAAAAATGTTCACCAAGTCACCCCATTGCACTTAACACTGGCTGCTCTAAAGCTGGCTAAGCAGCTCACCAGGTGTTCACATCATCATTACTAGGACACACGGCAGGCATATACTCGTATCAATGTTTGTGACACTTATTTTGAAAACAATATCATGAAAATTGAAATTAACCGTGGACCAATTTATGCTGCACAAATCCATACACAAACTGAATGTAAAAACGTATGAACAGGACCTCGGCTTCTCTTGTATTGACTATTACTGGTTGTGCTTCCTCTGTGATGCAAAACTAATTCCCTTATGGGAAATAAAGCATTATCTTATTATCTTATCCTAGTATACGGTCAACATACAACGCTACTCAAGTTTCATTGGTACATGTGCTCGAAATGACATCCATGGTATGACATTCATGTCCGATAATGGTACCAGTATTAGAATTGCGACGTCTCTCTGGTATTACTGGTAAATTGCGACCACGGTTAATCTTCTCCCTGCTGGATTAGGTACAAGGCGTCTCAGAATACATTGGAACCCATGTCACTGCTAATAATTCTGCCAATATTAATTATCGATCTTGCTCTAATTCTTTTCATATATGAAGAGAGAAGACCATAACAACTAATAATTATCAATCAAAGTGCCCTGAACAAAGGAGGAACACATAGTTTGCGTCACTACTTATTTGGAGACGAAATCATTCAAATCGGTGCAAGCAACATTTTGCAGGTAGTTCAACTTCAACAACTATTCACAGAAAAAAATAAAATGTATCGTTCGTGCCAGAACTTGGGGGCTGCTCCTTTCTAGTTGTTCTGTCTGTACTTTCTGTCCGACGCATGCGCAGTTACTGTGCGGTGTTGATCCTTAGTAACTGGGCATGCGTCGGACAGAAAGTACAGACAGAACAGTTAGAAAGGAGCAGCCCCCTGATGTTTCTGCCTTCTCTTTGAGGTTGTTTAATGATCCAATGGCTTGAAATGTGTGTGCCCAGCGATACATTTATTTTTTGTCTGGGGATAGTTGAAGTTTAACTTCATGCGAAAATATGCTTGCACCGTTTTGAATGATTTCGTCTCCAAATAAGTGGTGACACACACTATTTGTTTCTCCTGTGTACATGGCATATTGATTGATACTTATTAGTTATTATGGTCTCCTCTCTTCAGATATGAAAACAATAGAGCAAGAACATTAATATTGGCAGAATTATTAGCAGTGACATGGGTTCCATGTATTTTGAGACAACGTGTGCATGGACTACTCTTTTAGGACATCTCCGGTTGCCTTCAGCATGGAGAGAGTTAAGACGTCAATACGACCACAAATCAGTTTCAAAAGGCATCAAACGACTGCTTATCGCTACGAATCTTTATCACATTCAAGTAATAAATAATATCAGATCTGTGAATGCCGGAATACGTTTTATCCGACGGCCAAATATGTATAGACCGCCATGATCATGCCAATAGCAACTCTTCATCGGCTATGCAGGCGTAACCGTTTCTTGGGGTTGTATATGGATGGAACTATGTTTAGCCCAGTCGGTAATTATGCCAATTGGTCCTGGGTGCGTACACTGTTAGTCTGCAGGTGCTCTGGTTCGCAGCCGCCTCTGTTCCGTTATAGCACTACAGACACATCCGCCTAGAGATTCCAGCTTGTCTGTGGTGGTCGTACTATGACGTTTGTGTCTTAGAAAATAATACATATTAGTAACAATTGATGGATTATAACTACAGGTGTTTTTTTTAGTATATAGGATGTAAAGGATTGCCATGCTTTACACAGCGGCATGTGAGATTTATGCTGGATGGCAGATCTGATGATAACAAAAACAAATCTCTTGAGAATTCTACTCGGATTATGTAAATATGTATGATGTTTTTACCCAATAACAGAAAACACAAAGAGGATCGTTTGCAGAGTTAAAAACAACTCGAATACGGGTCAGTGGCCTATCATCAACAACTGCGAATACTATTGCGAATTGATCAATCAAATGTTTTCAAGATTCTGTGACCGATTTATGGAGATAAATTTATGGAGTTAAAAACAACTCTAATACGGGTCAGTGGCCTATAATCAACAACTGCGAATACTATTGCGAATTGATCAATCAAATGTTTTCAAGATTATGTGACCGATAATGGTGGTCTACTGGCGAAGCGATATTTGTCTTAATCCTAAACATTATCCCACGTCTTATACAGCAATATAGATCCATACATTTATGTGCATAACAATTCATACCATGCATCTTTCTATAGGCTTAGTTGGACGCATGCAGGTGTCACAGTCAGAACAAGATACTATTAAAACAATAACCGAGAGGAAGGTCACCATTCCATGACACAGTACCGGATAATGTCTTTCATATGAATCGGTTACCAATGGAACCACGATGGTAAGTCTACACAAAGAAGAACGCACGACGACAGTGTCAGTGAGATCCGTATCCACACGCTGACCGTGTATCCACGGATCATATTATGATCACGACTCAGGCGTAGTACCGCTGGTTAATGGTTCCGTTCTCATGACAAGCCACACGCGGAGGGATACATCATGTAACCGGATCTTAAAGACTGGCGCCACACGATGTCACCGGCTTCCATGTTATCTGAGTGTCGGTATATTTTCCTTGTATTGTAGGTGAAGAGGACATCTGTGGTTCTTCAATGATATGCTTGACCCATGAACAATTACGACAACTCTACACTCAGGTATATTAATATAATCACAACTCTGTAGTGGAAATTGACCCCCCCCCCCCAACCCCACCCACACCCTCATTGTACAGGTACATGCCATCAACACAGACCTTCGTATATATAGAATTAATAATTCTGTACAGGAAGCTGATTAATGAAACATGCGTGGTACCAAACTACTGGTGCATTTATTGAATAACATGATGTACGTATTTAGCATTGGGCACCACCAACCCAAGTAAAACGCAATTGGACACACGTTGTTTAGTTTATCCATAGTCGTGACGATTTACGTCGATGTTGAAATAACTACTACGACGCCATGACCAGTAAGTAAATATTTCTGAACATCCACATCGTTGTCGTTCCAATTAGTTCTGGCAGTGTGGGCCTCTAGTCATCGCTGGAATGGGCGGAGAGATCTACGTTCCAGAACGACATGAATTGGATACTCAAAGGTGATGTCTCTTAACGTCACAGCCACTTTAGCTTCTTATGGCATCGACTCAAGGACTATTTTGGATCGCGGATGACGCAAATTGGCGACAACTCGAATAAAGAACCGGAAAGCTCCGTAATGCCGCCGGGCGGAGGGCCTCTCGTGGCGTACTGAATGCTACGCCGGAATTCTTATTGAAGAGTTGATTGCGAGAGAGCAAAGCAAAGTTCCACTTAAAACTGTCCCGTGTTTTGATTAAAATTAATTCCTAGAGTCAACAATAATTTTATTAATATGTGCAAGATTAATAGGCTGGTTGAAGCTTGTACCCGCTCTCTGGAACCTGTCCTGTTTTCATTTCCTCTAGTTCACCTACATTCAGTTTCGTTTTGTGTAGAATTAATGGGAAACGGTTGGCCGAAGTTAATACTGTTTGGTGTGCACAACGGCCGTTATCTATTGCATTACATCGATGCATTATTCCACTGAATGTGCTGCAAGCGTTGGCATATACATAATTACGAATTGAAGGTCATGATTTTTTGTATTCACATTGCTATAACCACGTGGTACTTCTACAACGAATTTATCTTGCCGACATGTTACAAGTTCATTGTACAATAATGAAAACTTTTATTGAAATTGCATACCAGACCATCCTTTCATAATATTCTCGTATTCACTACCAGACAAGAACTCTCGTATAAAACTCAAGATATACTATGCAATTAAGAGAATAGTATGTCTTCGTAGGTACGATAGATTCACGAAAGGGTACCATGGTCTCTTATATTCACTATGACACCATTGTCATCTGGTATCTTAACCTGTTCGCTGATCATCACTACAGTCTACAAGAGAGCTACGGGGGTCTATAGCTATTCTCGAAACGTTCTTACGATCGTACGACACTCTTAACGACTCTTTCAGTATGGCTACGAACTGTTCGTGGGCTAAAAGTTTCGTAGGACAGTTTCGAGAATACGGTCTTTTATTGGTCATGAAGCGAGCTTCACGAACTGGTAGGAAACCGCATCTATAGCTGGCCGCACAATATCACATACTTAAGGTTGTCGTACATATGCGGGTACCAGGCAAATCCTAAAAATAAATCTCCGATGAATACTATTGCCATTAAGCAAATGTCATTGCCGACTGACTGAAATCCCAGAGGAACGTACTCGAGATGGAAGCTTTCAGGATCTATACCCGCGCCTCTTTGAGCGGTCCTATTGATTGGTGGAACTACCTGTCAGGCAAGCTATTAACGGAGTCATCTCATTATGAAGGTAAAACAATCATGCGTCAATAATGAATCAGGGCGGCCAGGACTCACTCGGCTTATCCTAACAGATAGCGTTCTAATAGCATTCACCTGGACTTCAAGTGATTAAGTCCATTTAATGCGGCGGTAGGGTGCTACAGTCATATCGAATTTGCATCATTTAACAGTTTAAAGTCAATCAAGCATAACGGAATGTTTATGCATTATTGTAGTTGGCTTGTCTGCGTGTAGTTCCTTTGTAACTGTGGATGTACAGATAGACATTGTATTTACGTCTCACCTGTGTACAACTATAACATCACATGTAGGTGTGACATATACAATGAGAGTGTACCTGCATAATACGTTCGCGTGTTGGTAATTGTGGTGTGTTTGTGTGTATATGAGTGAGAGTGAGTGTATGTGTGTGCGTGTGTGTGTGTGTGTGTGTGTGTGTGTGTGAGAGCGTGAGTGAGTGTGTGTGTGTGTGTTTTTTATTTTTTTTTTAACTAA
>JAUTBZ010143573.1:0-12512 GCA_032361785.1 Lepetodrilus galriftensis
TTAGCAATGTATTAGCTATCGGCAAAGAGAGTGCTATGGTCTCTTAGCGGCTAAGAGAGCTTCGAGAAACGATACCCTGATGCAGATACTATACGTGGAAGATTTCTATCAACTTTGCGAGGATGCTATTTGGAGGAATTAAATTATTATTAGATTTTTCTTTCTCCAAAATAGATCTAGTTGATACAAACATATTGGAAATAAAATAAAATCATCAAGAACAAAGCACAAGAGGCATTTGCATGTCCGAACTTGTGGGAGTAACTTTCTGTGAGGTAGAACGTGTAACACGTGTGTAGATCGTTTATTGAAAGCAGATGTAAATACGAGTAAATATAGACGTATTCACGATTATCACACGATTAATTGCCGTGACTATATATACTAGCACTGACACTAAGGACTCATTCGTCTATTTTATTATCAGGAAAGATGGAAGTTATTACAGTGGCCAAGATTTTGATCCTGGGGCTGCTATTATTAATCATATGTATCGTTGTCATTGCTTTTTGTTTGCCTCCTAAGAAAGGTGGTTCAGTTGGAAAAGCCCCGTCCGCTATAGGTAAGCATTACTTACAGTTATATTACTGTTGAAATTTGAGATTATGTTTCTGTTCCACGCAGAATAATCATAGCCATACTAAACTAAGTTATATCTACGACCTGTTACGACTTTCGTAGTTATTGTACTGTTGAACGCAGCCCAGTTCTGCTGACGAATCTAGAATTAACCTGACCACAGAATCAGATTACAAATACAGTTAATAATTGTGTTTCCTTGAATTCTAAACACATGAATGTTTATGGGTGTTTCTTTTGTCAGTTACAGATCAGGAACGAGGTCCAGACATACCAGTAACAGATCGGATGGAAATGTCAAATATGGATATTTTCACAGTCTACCAATCCAGAACATAGACGTCCATTCATCGATATCATTTGTCATTACCTTGCTGAAGAAGCGAATCTAACCATCATAGAGGCATGATATTACTATGTACATAAGACATTGAAATCGTTGTAGTCATCGTAGACCAATGCAAACGTCTAAGTTTGTAACTTGACTTTTATTATTATCTCTGAAAAGTGATGACCACATCAAGCTCGTCAACAGATCAAAATGGTGTTAATAATTATTTATGACATTGTCTTTTTTAAGAATGTGTACACGTACTGTGAATAGGATTTGTATTATACCTGTATGTAATTATTGTATATATGTATATATAAAGACCGATTTGGAAATGTTTGCATGCCATTAATTAAAAATATTTCTTCCTGAATGAGCTTTATAATTACGTGTGTACACGGGTGTGTATTTGGGGAGAGACAGGAGGAGAGAGAACAGAAGAGAGAGAGAGAGAGAGAGAGAGAGAGAGAGAGAGAGAGAGAGAGAGAACTGGAGAGGTAGAGAGAGGAAGAGAGATAGAGAGATAGATAGAGAGAGAGAGAAAGAGAGAGACAGAGAATGTTGCATCTAGAACAGTGTCTATAGAAGCAGCCAAGAACTTGTAACGAGTTCAAAGACACAAGGGCCGAGTAAGCCGCTTAGCTAAACTGGTTCTCTATCCCAACTACGGTTCATGCGACTCTTGAGATAGTGCCTAGTTTGGTAAGCCACTTGCAAGCCCTTGTGTCTTTGAACGCACCACTGGTGTTTGTCTCGCTTGAATTTCATCATCATATGCAGAGACCAACAAATACGTCACTCACACTAGCTTGGCACCATGCCTGACGTTATACCGTACTTTCAACGTTTATAGTTGATGAAACCTTTGAACATGGTGAATTACTACGTATACATATGTCAACTATTCAACCGGATTTATTGCGACCACTCTCAAAATGAAATTTTGTTTTAATTATAGTTCTCATATTACAAACATTTTTAGCACGATTTCATTCTCTTCACGATGTCATGATCTTTACAAATCCCCACACAACATTTGAGTTTGAGCATGAATTCGTACTCAACAGGTTTCGTGCCCATGGGGCCCGTATGAAGTTTGAGCACATGTTATTATGAGAACAGAATACATGTACATCCCGAAATCATCTTGGCAAACAGTGTAATGTATTGTCTGCATAAGAACATTTAGACGTAGTCAGCAAGACTTATTATAATAGTTTTATCTTGATGCAGTAGTACAGGATATCGTTGCACGACGCTCTTGTAGCGCTACAATAGTTGTAACTGGGCTCCCGCCACAATAGAAAGCGTTGACGTTACGCTCTTGTAGCGCTACAATAGTTGTAACTGGGCTCCCGCCACAATAGAAAGCGTTGACGTTACACTAGTTGTAGCCTACACGAGCGTCGTGCAACGGCACCTGGTCAATACGGCTACTGGCCCTTAATTTATTTTGTTGAGTATATATCTATGATGTCTACTATATAGGGCATCTCCAGTTGCCATCAATGCAGTAAAGGTTAATATTGCAGACCACACATCTCCGATTCGTAACCTAGCAGCCTGAAATAGCTCGTGATAGGAACGTGTTTATTTTTTCCCTTTGTGAACTAATGAAGATGTATACGGTTTCCTCGCCGTAAAATGATTGTCAGTGCCGATACCAGCTAAAACTGATGTATCTATTGTGATAGGATTTAGGAGGTCCATAGCCTTGTTCCTTGGTAATGCATTGGTATGCCAGCCGTGGCATACGTCCTAATCTCTCAGCGTGAAAAATGAAAGGCGACTTCGCCAAGGTTTCGACTTTGCTATGGTTTCGTTAATGTTATCTGGGCTTCCATTCCTTGAGATTGGACTGGGTAATGCAGTCATCAGTGGCATGTCGCTGTGCTATATTTCAACTGGAATTGGCCCAATGAAATGGGACATGAAATATTTATGAACGGGAAAGAAATTGGGGCCATGCGTTGTTCACTGTGGCAAGTGAATGAATCCGAGTTTGGTTGAGAAATTTAATGTAGAATTTTCTTTGTATGATTATGAAGATGTTCTATTATATTTTCAATATGAAAAATCTGAAAAGGACGTGTAGGCGATGATAATTAATATTTTCCTTGATGTATTAAACAAGGACAACCATTAACCCTCCCTCTGCTAGGTTCACTGTCATCACTACAGTGACATGTGTGGCATCTGTGGTTGGATCCAGCATTGAGACGGTTAAATATGCATTACACTTTGGCATTCTATGTGGGTGTTAGTATATGTCTAGAACCAGGAGATTATATAGGAATGTGAGGATATCTAGAAGATATCTTAATCCATATATAAGCATATCAGTGTATAAAACTCCAGAAATTTCACTGCCAGACATGAGGACTGGTAAGTCTGAGAAGTTACCCATCCTCACATATGTTGGCCAATGATCGATTATAGACATCTAAAAATATAAATATATATATATATATATTTTTAAAAACATGACATGCGTGCGCACATGGCTAAAACTTTCCCAGTCCTTGCTGAAAATAACCTATTGTGGGTATGTGGACGGATCTATTTCGAACACTACTTACTATTCAATTTTGTCATTTCAAAATAATTCTGAAAATTATAGGCTATTGGGATCCGTGCACATCACTAACCATTACGTTGTATATACTGTAGTCATGTTGGTACACTTGTTTTGTCCATCACAGTGTACATGTTTATGACAGCTGCCACCGCTCTTCCAGTCTACGTTAGTCCCCACAGGCAGCTTAGTCAAGAATAAACATTTCCAGATTGAATTTTCATCACGTTTAGTCCCGTTTTCCCCCATCTTAAATTGTTGCCCTAGGCATAAGCTCTGACGAGAGAAAAAACAGCCAATATTTGACGTCATATGATTTGGAAGTAATCGCTGTCACTGGTCTATGAATTGCCTTGTCTGCTTGCTATACTGAATATCGAGTGCGTTTCAGGTATTTATAGATTTGTACATACACGTAAGTGTCCCTTGGCACTAGGTTGTAGGGAAAATAGAGATGAAATCAATGCCCCAATTTCATGTAGAGAGGACAGGTTAGAAAATGATGGGGCTTTAAGTCTCTTGGCATTCTACAAGTTTGATAACCTTCGGTTTTCTGATGAAATATTGTAGTTATTCTGAAGCCCAGTTCTTTATTGCCCTCATGGTATTTTCTAAATGTCATACATTGTTATGGTAAGTTGAACAGTACATTGTGTGTTTGATTTAACTATATTTCATATTAATTTTTATGATTTGATAGAAGTTGTTGTATTACCGTAGAATGTCAAACTTGGTTAAGAAGTACAATGTTTAGAATTAAATTCACATTGGAAAGTATGTAGGCTACATGTCCGTCGTAGAAATCTTAGATGTGTGCAATTTCTTCAAAATTAAATTCATTTACAGTGTGTATGTATTTTTATATATTCCCGCTGCGACGTAAAGCACTAGTTCAATCATAAGTATATATTTCTGTCGTAGAAATCTCAAAGTAGGGAATTTATAATCAAATTTGCGAGGGATGTATATATAAAATTATAATTAGAATAATAATTCTGTTGCAGAAATCTCAGCAGTAGAGAATTTAGAATCAAATTCGCGAGGGATGTATATATATAATTATGTGGTAGAAATCTACACTTATGGTCAATTATTCCTGCAATTAACCAATCAATAATCAGCTCAATTACCAGCTGACTTCACTTCCTATAATGGATCAAGACCCACAAGCATTATCGTAATTTCCATGAAGCTCGTCAATATAATTTACCTTATGTTGGTGCTATGGTCAGTATTGACCAGTCGGTCATGTGACCCTCTGTCCATCTGTCCTGCAAACGGGAGTGCTTCTTTTGTTCTCCCGAATTCCCTTGATTGTGGAGCCATTGATTTTACCGTTAACCCTTGTGGTGGTGGTCAGCAAGTTATGAGTTTTCTTGTATTATATCAGTGTTGAAGTGGTTAATTTGCTTCAGTTTTGTTCATGATATGATAAGATATCGCAAGAATTGGGGTTTTGGTTTAGGAATGAGGAAAGGGTTGTGATAGATGTGTTTATTACTAGTACATTATAGGAATGTATTGGAAGAACAAGGGTTAACGGTTCCCAACTGTACGAGGGAATGTATGGATGGCAATGTACCGAAGGATACACCGGGTGGTCGTAAGTTAACATTTTGTGATCGTATTGGTAGGAAGGAATATATTGATTTTTATTTGCTTGTGTTTGTGTTTGATTAACTAGGTAAAATGTTAACAATGAAACTGCTTCCAGATGTTTGTATGAAGTTGTGTAATTTTTGTGTTTGTTTTAACAATTGTAAAGCGTGTTCGAACATACTTTTTATGGAAAGGGTGCTATGTAAATAGGGTATGATAATAATACATTGTAAGTGTAATAATTAAGTCTAAGCTTCAATATAGGTGATGGTCTCAATCTTGCCAAATGTTTTCGCCATGTATTGATGCATTTCAGAAGGAATCACTATGATTAGGGTTAAATTATGTCCATTCTAAAGTTTAAATAAGTTCTTGGATATAATTGTCATCAGCCAATCACCAGAATAGTTTCTAATCTTACATTTGACCAAATATTATTCCTGTACTTTTTGAAACTACAACCACGGGGACATTTGTAAATTAATTCTTAATTATTGTTTCTTTCTAACCAAATCAGGCCCCTAGATTTGACAAAATATTATTCTTGTACTTTTTGAAACTACAACCACGGGACATTTGTAGATTAATTCTCAATTATTGTTTCTTTCTAACCAAATCAGGCCCCTAGTACGCCTTTGAGTACGACAGGGCTTGAAAGTAAGGATTGTCCGCCTGCTTGGGAAAGGTATCCACAGGCAGACATGTTGAATAGCCCAGATTAACAAGCCATGTACCTACAGGGCAAGTATACCCTTTACCTACAGAGTAAGTACAGGGCAAGTACAGGGCAAGTAGTTTCATGCCAGACAGAACACAGAGACAGATGCCTCAAAATGTTAACGTAGAACCATGCACAATTTCATGCTCAACTTAGTTTTGTTCACAATATCCCCAATACAATTTGAGCTTGAGCGTGAGAACATACTCAAAATGTTTGGTAATCTCGGGGATCCTGGTCACGCATTTTACTTTAACCCTCTCCTGCTGGATTAAACACAAGGGCATTTCCACTTCCAGCATGGAGAGGGTTAATTGAACATTACAGCTGGTCAGCGGCAGGTTCTCCTGCAGTAAGTTAACTAAACCAGCCATCAGTTCCGCCTCTTATCTGGCAGTCTACCATTAGCGTTCACATACAGCCACACGTATATATCCTATCCAATACATTGATGGATGATCTGGGCTTGTTACTGAGTGCTTATCACAATACAACGCAGATCCACGCACTGGAGATTGGGTCCGGACACTGCTCGAGGGTAGAATTACTGTCCGTGGGTTGTGATGTCAGCTGGGAAGAAGTGCCGTGTTATTGGCTGGGGTTTTGTGATAGAATACTAATAGTCCGTCTTGATGAGAGTTGTGGGTTCTGCTGTACGAAACTGTGTAAATCCAAGGTAACACCCTAGGAGTGGCGTAGTCTATGGCTAGGGCTGGAATTAAGGTTACCTTGGAGTTGCGCCTTTTCCTACAGAGGAACCCTGACCTGTGTTTCCCTGAAAGGGTCGTACTATAGTCTGGGCATAAATCTAAGGTAATACATTTAGTTACTTAGGATGGTATCAGTGTACGCGAAAGTTACATTTCTGATGCGATTTTAATAGGATGCATTATCCGTAGAGTAGAAATGCAGATATCATCCTTGGTCTGTCGGTACTAGCTAGTGCTCGCAGGTTTACTGAAACATTCAGCGCTACAGACAATGCAGGTTTCCTCCTGCCCTAAACTGACAAGTCGTGATATAAGTGAAAGAATCTATAAAGCAACTCTAATCCCCAATACAAAAATACAAAAATACAACCAAAAAACCGTTCCTGTTATGAAATGGCATTACTCCCAAGTTTGAAGAGTTTCATGTACCTGTGAAGGATTAAGTAATTTTCATGTAGTCCATCAGCCAAGACCCCCCAAGACCCCAAATTAAGCTACTCATCTGAAAGTGTTATCACATATGGACATATGATTACTTCTTAAAAAAATATAACTAGAATTTGCCACCTGAAATGGACTCATTTTCACTCTTGACTCTTGGTCTATTGTAAGAGTGAAATATTACATCTGTGATGTAAAGCACTAATTCATTCATACACCTGTGGCAGAATGTTTATGTACCTGTAAAAGGATTTGGTTTAAGGCAACATTTAGTTTACCTCTAAAAGGGTTAAACACAACATTTCATTCACCTGCATGCACTAGGAGGCCAAAGGTCAATCAGATTTACTTGTAACCATTTGATCTCTGGACATCTGCTAGTGTGCCGATGTTAACCAATTGTCAGACAAGCTGATTGTCTTTGGTATTGGTCAATATCGGCATCCCGTTCACCACAATGGTATTTAGATATTGGCTTGGTTTATTAATGTATTTGTGGTCATCAAACAAACACGGACTTGGGCGCTATCCCTTTACATTGACAGTTTACATCTGGTGATTTCCAGTCACTTTGTACTTGTTTACAGAACAGGAATATGGTGGATTGTTACAGGAAATAGGTATGTTTAACCCTCTCCCTGCTGGATTAGGCACATGCTGCTCTTTAGGGCATTTCCAGTTGCCTCCAGCGTGGAGAAGGTTAATATTGCACCACAAAATCCTCATGAGGTCATCCATTGGTTCCTTCTACATGATGAACATTTTTCTTATTTATTTATAATGTCGAGAAGCTTTTACGAACGTCAGTTGAGATTGCCTAGTTTGTACAGTCCTCGCAAGACTCGCAAAGAAATCTAGCGTGATATCTCGTTTTGTAATTTTATACTCCTGGGCCGGTACTCATAAAGGGGCTAAATCAGTTTTTGCTATATATTTGGTCATCAAAAACTGACTTAAGCCCCTTTATGAATACCGGCCTGGCCTCCAGAAACAGCTCAGTATATCCCAAATGCCAAAACTTTATTATATTTCTCTTTATGATGTTATTTTATTCAGTTGCTAATCAATGGCTAATTACAAAATGCCTCGCATCTATGATATGCATACTCCTACTACTGGGATATGTTAGCCCGGCAATATCAGTTGTATATAATTGCTGTAGTGTTCTGTTTCTTGTTTGTGGGCGTATTTTGTCCGAAGACACCCTGAGTCCGAGTTGTGGAGGTCAATACACCCACCCATGCTACCCACTGTCCTTTCATCACTCCAGCCACAATCAGTTATATCCATAAATTGTCAACTTTCGGACACCAATCCTTGCTTCCTTGTTCCTCTCCAGCCATCCAGCCATCTGTCTGTCTATGTATTGATCTTGCCAACCATATTATCCATGTATTAATCCAGTCTAACCACCCACCCACCCATCCATCCATCTATCCGTCCGTCCATGCTCTAATCTTGTCAACCATCCTGTCTATGTATATTAATCTAGCCAACCATCCATATATCTATCTATCCATGTATTTATTCTTCCAACCCACCATCCATTTGTTCATGTATTGATCCTGTTTAATGATCCATCCATCCATTCATCCATCTGTCTGTCCATGTATATTAATCATGCTCAACCAACCATCCATTCATTCATCCATCTGTCTCTCCATGTATATTAATCATGCTCAACCAACCACCATTCATCTGTCTGTCGATATATTAATTCTGCCAACCATCTATCCATCCATGAATAAATCCTGCCCAACCAACAGCCTCTCAGTCAGAAATTTAATGTTTTCAAGAACCACCATCCACCAGAACTTGTGATGGATAGACTGAGGTGAAGATTATCTACGGTGGCTTCTGTGGGCAATTCTTCGTCTTTCAATTACTGTCCTGTAGTGTTACCCATCAGCTGGCGGAGTGCTTAGTGTCGTGCTTGGCAGTGTTTGGGTGTCACACACATACTCTCAGTGTCATTACCAGGAATCCCATCTCTATCTGACAGGAATACCACACGATCATTCTTATGGTACAGGGTATCGTTTCTCGAAGCTCTCATACCCACTATGAGACCATAAGAGCTCTCTTATGTGCACGATCCCCACGATTGCCACGAGAGTGCTCATGGTCTTGTAGTAGATATGAGAGCTTCGAGAAACAATGCCCTGTACTACTTTGGAGTTGTATCCGTTCTACTGTAATGGGCGCTGTCATATATCAAGAGACAGGGAAAGACAACCCTTCCAGACCAGTCATTAATATCAATTTCCTTGTCAGCAATCATTCTTTTAAGTAATTAAATATTAATTAAATGATGGCCTATTAAGTTGTGGGATCCTTTATAGATTGTAAATTTAGATGCCTAGATGCCTACATACTTTGGAGCCTAGATGCCTACATACTTTGGAGCCTAGATGCCTACATACTTTGGAGCCCAGCATCAATGTTCGTGAAAGTTACCTGTCTGACAATTTGAATTTGATGAAAAGATAGATATTAAGCATTATCTGAAACGCACAGTGTAGCAAATGTTTCCCACAGTGAGACATGCCACAGTATTGTTATGAGACGAGAACCATGTGAACGTTTCTTTGCCTCTTTGCCCCTCCCCCGCTGAGGACATGACAGATCCAAGATGGTTGCTGTCTCCCTGTCGCCTGTCGTCGGCTATTGTTCCCCCCGTTGTCCCCCAAAGCCTCCCTGCGTCCTCACACTACAAGATTGCCATCCTGTCGTAGCATCCTGTTTTCTTCCAGTTATAATTGATTTCTCTGCATGGTGGCGCTAATCATTGCATTTCAGATTTCAATTGAAATGGTTTACTCATGAAATGAAGGCAAGTTGGCTGCGGATGTGAATGAGCTATTTAGAAGACCATCTTCAAGGAGTGTGGAGGCATTTTTATGCATGTTTTGTCAACTTGAGAGTTTCCATTTTGAAAAACTGTGGGTAATTGTTTCACAACCAAAAACATAAAAATTAAAAAAAAATTCTCTGCTGTTGCTGTGTCTATGCTATATTTTCATAGTTTTATATAATTTATAGCAATGTTCTAATTTTTCACTAATCAAAAAAATAAATATTTATGAATTCTTCTTTCAAAGTATAATTTAATACTTTCCACCTTTCCTTTGTAAATTGTTTCTTTCCACCAATCCATCAAATATAATCCAACCGCCCAGAAATTCTGCAGACATTAACTATCGCATTTCGCCTACAAGTAATCAAGATAATTGTCTGTTTGTTAACTGGGCATGAATCCTGTGATTATTAACGGAGCACAGACACAGAGAGAGAGTAACAGCTGTTTTGAGGGTCAAGGCAGGACGACAGGACATTTAGGACAGGCAGGACATTTAGCTGCAGCAGTGATTTACCGTCCAATATTGGTGGGAGTGTCTGCAGAGTGTGACGATCTGTGGAAGTCTGTGAACGCTCGCGGGGGACGTCTTTCACCAGAGTCGCTCAGGAACAGGTTGGTTCCTCAATTGGAAAACATGACTTGTCTCGGCGCCAAGGATTATGGCACTGTGATGGGATAGCATGGGGATTACCGTGGTGACAACGGTCTTCTTGAAGTCAGACAGGTGAATTCTCCATGTGGATGCATCGACAGTCTCCGACGATGCCTTTTCTATGGGTGTGTAATGACCAAGGGACAGTCTCGGCCTTGTACGACATTCAGGTAAACGTATATAGCGTCGTCGTCGTCGTCCAATGCTCCATTACTCGGCATTGTATCGCTGCTTTGAAAGCTTTGACATTTGCATTTCAATGATATTGATGTTGAAATAGTGTGCGGTTTGCATAGGTAACAGATGTGTCACGATTGGAAAGTATGGTTGTCCAATTTTAGAAGTAGGGACACAGGTTTTTTTATGAGAGTTTACTTTTCCTGTTTGTTTTGAAGAGAATGATTGCTAATTGGACTTGATTGAGAATGGTCACCAAGATACTGGGACATTTTACCTTTGCATGTCCTTAATGTTCATGTTGTGGATTTAGAACTCAAACATTTGTACGGGTTGTATATTCTTTTAAAAACATCAAGGTTTATGGAAATACTGTGATAAGATTTCAGAGCAACGTTAACCATTTATGAAATATTTTGGAAATATTTATGCAATATTTTGTTCATATGGAAATGTTTTAAAGATATATCTGCAAGCAAACATTTGGATGTTTCATCATTATTATTCTTAATACAAACGTGTTTGCTGAATAGTCTATTATCAGTTTCCGAAGTAAGAAAGTTAATTCAACTTGGGTCATTGTCAGAAATATACACCATTCTACGACAAAACTTGTCATTTGCAAGATTTATACTAACAATTCATGATCTTGTAACCATTATACCTCATTCTTTGCAACAACAAAAACCCAGTTGAATATTACTTATTATTTTTCTTAGTTGATTTCATATTGATTTCTTCTCATATTCCGAATATTTCTCTCTGCTCGGTGATCAGGGTACCCTTGAACATGATGATTACCAGGAGATCGACAGCGAACATCAGAATACGACCCGATCGTGTTGCGATGACATGCCCCTGGCCGGTAGTAGCCCACTGAGGAGGGCTGCATGTAATTGATCGTGACATGATCAATATGCTTAATTAAACATAATTATTTTCTTTGTGATAGGATGACTAAACCATGGCCTGCGTAGCTTTTCTTGATCCCTGTTTTTCGGGAGAGACAGACCTTGACAAAAGGTTTCAGTTCGCATCGTTGTCTTCTCTTCGTGGTGGGAACGGGAGTATTTTCTTGTGGAGTATTTTCTTGTGGAGTATTTTCTGTTGTTCTGGGCGGCTTACAATCATGGTGTTTGATTTGTGTCAGGTTGGTACCTCTATATACGTGTGTGTAATTCACATATCTCTGTTTATCATTTATTGGATTTACAATTGCCCGTTAATTCCACAATAGACTGTTTTTAATTATTTAATTTTTAACATTTTAAAAATAGTTTGTATTATTATTTTGTTTAACCTTCTCCCTGCTGATTAAAATCAAAGTGTTCTAGTTCTGCATGTTTTATCATTATTTAAAAAAAATAAAAATATTAAAAATGATAATTATACTTTTATACCCCATGAAAGAGGGGAGAATTATCGAATACATAACGTCCATTATTTTAAAATAATAATTTAATAAATAAATAAATGAAACTATTTACAGACATGGTATTTATGATTACGTAGGGATTCGTGTATAAATCCCCCGGCCTCTCATTCCTATATGTTCTAAATTAATGTGAACAAGAATATTGGATTACTGTTGACCATCCTGCAGCTTTTGTGTGTTTATCATTATTCACAATCACACTCTTCTGCTTGCCTATTTATATGCTGAATTAATGTGAACTGCCTGTGTTGAGTGTAGGCTATGTAGTGTTGGCTATAGCTTATAATGAAGCACAGCTAGGGTGCAGTTGTATGATTTGTTTTTTCTTCTGTTGAATTTCAGTTATTGCCATTAAATGATTAAAGGCATAATATCACAGTTGGTTGGCCGATATGGTCGTCTAGCACGGTTTTACCTGAAAATAAATGCATTTGT
>JAUTBZ010143584.1:0-12511 GCA_032361785.1 Lepetodrilus galriftensis
GCATGTTGAGGGGTCGACACTAAATGACCGTTTTTCATCTAAAATATATTTTTTAGATTTTTTTTACAATTTTATATGCAATGTCCATACATAAACTCACTCAAAACACTCATTTATTTCCAATTTGAGCGGATAGGCCTAAATCATTATGGTCTTGCCCTTTAAGTCAAGTTTAGCATGTTCAAGCTTGGCTGGTTCACGGATGGGTGACCGAGAACTTGATCGTATCTAGGATTCGTTCCTGCCCTACTCTGAATCAAAGAATGAAAAACTTGTGGTGTCGGCAAGTGGCTTAGTTTAGAAAATTCCTCTGTTCACCCAGCAGAAAATGGGTACCCGGAAGGATGAGATGACATATGAATGATAACCTTGTTGTACCTTGAACAGCAGCTTGTGTTGTATACTCCCCAGGGAGTTGAGAAGGAAATTGAGGGCAAACAGATCCATTGACCGGGGTAATAATGTAGTGCTGTGAGCGTGGATTTGGCGCAATATAAATGTTCACATTATTATTTATTATTATATACTGTGATCAATGTGTGTTCTATGGATACATGTATTTGTACATTTTGTTATAATTTTATTGAAAGATTACAATAATTGATAGTAACAAGTGATCGTGACATACTGAACTGCCTTTACTGGTACAGTGCTCCCACGTTATAATACCCGCGTTATATCAACGAATATCATTGGAGACAAAAAATACATACATTTTTATTTTTTAAATGGGGTCCATGGACCCCGCGTTGTATCCGAATCCGTGGTGCATCGAAGGGCGTTATATCGAGGGAGCACTGTATTATTAATACTCCTCAAAATTAATTAAGGGCTAGTAAGCTTTGTGTTTATTTTTAAAACGGGAAATTTCCAAATGTTTACATACTCCAGGTACTGTTCAAGAACTTGTAGACAAATTCAAAGAAGATTACTCAAGACAAGTCTGAAATTTGGAAGAAAGATTCCACACAAAATATCTTATCAACTCTTGTTGCTGAGTTCTAGTTACAGTTTTCTTGTAAATAATGCCATTTTGAACTGTTGGCTTTACAACCACTTTCAAAATGATTTTGCTCATATGAAGGCATGTCAGTGTATTTTATACGTAATGTCAAATCCGTCCTGTATCATGTATACTGTTCCCCAGAAAATTTGTCCTTATCCTTTTAAATGATTTGAATGTTTATGATTGTAAACATGTATGAATATATATGAGTTTCTGTATGTTATGAAAATGGATTACTTACGAGTGGGTATTTCTAGCATGACTATGCTTGTGTGTTGACCTTATAGATGCACGGAATTCTGACCTCTAATAGCACTACATTCAGCGTTTAAACTATAGTATTGCCTGATTGGCTATGACTTTTAACACTATTGAAATATTACTGTGATTATATCATGCCTGCCATTACTTGGAATATCAAGTTTTATTGCATTGTATGTGGAGCAAATAATTGTTTTAAAATTCTTTTCAGTTAATAATTAATGTCTTTGAACTACTAGTATTAGGGGGCTCCAATTAACCTTCTCCCTGCTGAATAAAATTAAAGTGTTCTATTTCTGCATGTGATCGGGCAACTTAACTCGCCTTCAGCAAGGAGAAGGTTAAAAGGATCAGTATGGTACCCATTGCTTATCTCCCTTGACTATAGCATGGAAGTATAGGAGAATTAGGCGTTTCAGAATAAACCATTGTGTTTCCGGTAATCCGTTTAAAAGTAGGGGGGACCCAATATATTTGTTCATAAATTAAATTATTTCTATTTTTGTATTTTGCCAACCCTTACCCCTTGCCTTTTAACACAAACCGAGTTGGTCCACTTTTACAATATATGTCTTTGGATACAAAGCACCACCTATAAATGGTGAAATATCTTTGAAATGATAGAAACAAGTTGCAGTTGTCGCAGAATGTAGGCCTTTTATTACTGCTGGAAATGATTGTCAACGAAAATAAAACAACATATTACAATTTGCAATAAAATGTTTTTCCTACCTACCTAACTACCTACCTACTACCCCCTATCCATTTTTGAAAATTCACTTTACCGGAAACACACATTTTATTATTTATTTGGGACTTCGTATGTAGCTCTTACTCTTCACACCAACAGCATGGGCAATGATCTGGAACATTGACCAGTGTCATTTTGTGAAGGTACGTTTATGAATTTTTTGTTGTGTTGGGTATCGTTTCCAGAAGCTGTCGTATCCACGATGACACAGTAGCCCCTCGTAAGTGTCTGATCGGCAAGTACAAGAGATCGCTATGAGAGTGCTATATAGGTTCTTATAGTAAATGTGAGAGCTTCAAGAAACGATACCTTGGTATGTAATCCGTCCACTTTGTGATAAGCTTAGTACAGCTTTCCGTGATGATAAACATGTACATTTGTAAGTATTGTAATAAATAACAAATATGATTGTGATATCTTGGTAAAGAATATTTTGTTTTTACTTTTATGTTCAACATTTTAATTGTATATAATGATGTATGCTTGTGTTTGAATTTAATCAGAAAGTTTCAGCTTTGTTCTACACATCCCTATTATAATATTTGTTGAATCATTCCAATGTGTGTGTGTGTGTGTGTGTGTGTGTGTGTGTGCTTGTGTGTGTGTATATATTGTTTTGTAAATAAAATCCATACAGTTATATGCATTACATCAGTATAAGTTCTTAAGTCCACTCATCAAGTATGGGTGAAAGATTCCCACTGTGACGTAAAACAATAATTCATTACATAGATGTTTTTGTAGTAAATGACCTATTGGGAAATGTCCCTCAAGCTTGTCCATGTGTTAACCCTCTCCCTGCTGAAGGCGAGCAGGCCAGCACACGAAAGTGTCAATCTAAAACATTCCTTTTGGCATTTCTTCCATGAGATCATGCATACCTTAGTACAAAGTTGTCACCTGCTCGCTTTGCTATGATATTGTTTGTAGAACATTTACCACATGGCTGATCAATTTATTCCCATCTTCAAGTGTTGCTATGTTGTGATTGGCTGACTGGTACCGTACCTGAGCGATATGACAGCTCATGAAAGGCTAATTCACGATTTATCTTTATCATAGTGATAACCTAGACTGACCTACATTGACTAGTTTTTGTTAAAGGCATACAATCATAGCTATATTTAAATAACAGAATTTAAAGGCATACTATCACAGATGATTGACCTATATAATGGACACAAGAATTTCGATCTAAGACTAATTACGCATGATTTGTTCACCCAAAAGTTGTTATTTACTGATGTACTTATCACCCAGCACTCGATAGTTATAAAACAAATAATATTTTATATTAAAAAGGGAACGTTTCGCTATTTATCTTTGATATTTGTCTTTGATGCATCAGTTCTAAGAAAGAATGTGCTATAAAACATTAGAGTTATGTCCCCTTGTATGATATATAAAGAAGCAGTTGTCTATCGGGGGTTGCAGTGAAGATTTGTCAAGCACACAGCGGTGGAAAGCCTTTTACAAACATGATTTTATGTATGTTACCCCGGTAAGTGAATGTTCTTTTCAGTTATAGCTAAGAACTAGTCCAAAACAACCATAAATATCTGTGATATTATGCCTTTAATGTTTAAACAACTTTAAATGTACATAAAACTTAACAATTTTCAATCCTGCTGTGACATACTAGTAACCAATAATTCACTCACCAGTGTACTTTTATTCAAGATACTGTAAGAATAACTATTGGTACATTTGAGTTCAGAAGTTTTACTTCAAATTAAATTAGCCTGTCAGAGGCATAACTGGCATTTCCTTCACAATGGAGAAATTAAATTAATTTGGGGAGTACAACATTGCTAATAAATATGCTTAGTGAATTTTCTTTGTATTTATTTTATAGCTGAAACTGTCCAGAGAATCGTCATATAGACTGATTGTATGCCTTCATCCACAGGCGCTTGTGGCAGGCCATTATTTTATTTTGACAAATTCTTTTGAATAAATTTGTTTATGTAATTTTAAATAATATTTTTGTTTAGTATATTTAGATCTAGTGATAATATTTTTGGGGAAAATACCCAGATCACAACAAAAATGTATTATTATTATTTTTATTTTTTTTAAACAAAATAAATGTCCTGCTTCAAGTGCCTGTACTTCCACTAGCAAAACAAAGTATTCTGTTGCTCATGTAGTTACGCTGTATCACTGATGTAATGATGTAGTTTAACCATACAGAGGATAGCTTATGCAAAAATGGTTTCCTTTCCAGAAAAATTCTAACTGTCATGTGAGCACAGTATCTATGCCATGGTAAGCACATTTGCAGTTGTGGTAGAAAATGTAAATTGTTTGAAAATCATGTTTATCTCATGAAAGATGAGTATGTGATGAACATGTCATATATATGTAGTGTTGAAATTACCTGATCAAATCAGTATTTATAATATGTGATTAAAGTTTGTATTGTACAGAGCAGAACATTCTGGTGAATAAAGATAATGTTGTTACATGTTTGCCTTTTACTGTCATAATATTGGGCCATAGTAAGTATAATGAAGTTGATGTACATATTAACCCTCTCCATACTGAAGGCAACCAAAGATGCCCTAAAGAGCAGTGCTTGTGCCTAATCCAGCAGGGAGAGGGTTAAGAAAGATATCCAGGAAAACGTCCTTATTGCTAACAAAGCAGATTATTGCGCAGTTGGGATATGTTATAGAGGATATTATTCTGCATTTAGTGATTTAAGAAAGCTTCTATACCAATTATATTTTCTAGGTTACGGCTAATATGATAATGGTAATTATGCTATATAATCTGCTTTGGGGGGAAATGATTATTAGCAATGTTTACTATTATTATACACTAAACGACAAGGGCTAGCCATCGGAAGTTGTCGCGATTAGGTTTGAAAGTTTTCTCGCGAGACTGGGACAGCTCCTATATTATAACTATTGTGATATATATGCCACCAAAATGAATTGAAATATACATACCACTCTCTAGGTGGGAGGTGTGCTACTTTTGTGGCCCTGCTGCAACAGAGAAACTGGGGGGGGGGGGGGAAGATGTTATGTTAATGTCTAACCAAATGCATACCTCGGCACATAATGTTAGCCTATACCAGACCTAGAACATAGCCACCTAGTGGTGTTGATCTTATTGAAGAACATTACATGGAATGGATATTGATGGTATGGAAGAACATTATATCTCAATACCAATCGTATATAATAAGTATAAAGGTCACTTACTCTTTGGATTCCCTGGCTCAATTGCTTCCGTCGCCTAACAAAATTTTTTTTATTAATGTTGCCTGATGCTCCACCACATTACGTCCCCTACATGACAGCAACTTTTTGACACATACCTTATTCGCAACCCGAGGTTTCTTCTTGTACTGCAAATAATAAATACTAATAAGAGAGCTGACACCGATGCAGGCTTTCTTAACGTTATTGATAGAAGAACTAAATATTTTATTCAATACCTCGAGGTTTTCTTTCACTCTCTCTTTATCTGATACACTGAAGTTATTTTTCTTTATTATTTTGGTCTTTCACACCGCTATGTGTTTTTTTTTGCAGGAAGTGAAGAAATGTAATAGTATTTTGGTTAAAATTTCTTAATCACCCATGGGCACCCTCAAATGAAAATGTGACTAAAACTTAGAAAATAAAGTGAAATACAAGTAGAAATGAGACGGAAGTTGCCACGTGCGTGTATCCCTCTTTCCTCGTGGCCATTTTTACCGGAAAAGGACTGCTGGTGACGTCTACATTATATCACCAAATTATAACTGGTGGTAGTTTGATTACCATTGTGTCCTGATATTGCACCTTCGGAAAGCTATTTGAAATAGCTGGATTGAGAGTGACCGTTGAAGTTATGACTGGCAGACAAATGATGTGTGTCGAGAAAGTTTTCCCGACTGGCAATTCCCCTTCATCGTGAAGCTCTTTAATTGCCTGCTATGCTGCGCTGTCAGAGTCTGTTGTGAGGCTAGTAATTTCAAGGTTGTCACTCTTTAATTACCTTATGCGTTCTTTAGCAAGTTCTTTCTCATTACCGATGGGAGACGAGAACTTTAATGTGGCTATATTGTCAACTTGAATTGTTTTCGATTTGTTTTGGAATAGATGGACTTTGGTGCTTGGCTTTATTTAAAACCCCACTGTTCACATTTGGGAACCTTACCTAGACAACCGAATATATACTCATATACCAACACATTCAAAGTGTATGTATGAAAAACAAGATACTTGTACTATAAACTACATATGTATCAACTGCAATATACAAATTAGGTGGGGGACCTAATGCCCCAGAGAACACATACACGCATGTGTGGACATATGAATAGAACATGGCAATATGACATGCTAATTGCAAAATGTTTTGCGCAGTCTAAATCCTTGCTATTCATAGAATGTTTCATTGAAGTCAATAACAATTGGTCATCAAGTGTCATGAATGGTCTCCAACCAGCGTAATAATCGATTTCAAAACGTTTCAGTGTTTGTAACAGGTTGTATGTTAACGTTGTATATAACCGCATCTGAAATAGGTAAGAGTAGTCATATAGAACATTTAAATTTAGTTTTGTTCCAGTGAAAAAACCTGTCATACAATAGACATACACAAATAATAATGAATGTGCAAATTATTATGCAATAGTTTTTTTTATCTTTCCATTGAACATTTAAAAAAAAAAAAGATTTAACAAATAGTACATGGCACCATAGATCAATATACTGGTCAGTCACCGAGAAATGTTAGATTTGACCGAAGCACAGCTAAGGTCCATCTAAGATTTCTAGGTGACTGACCAGTCCATAAACTGCCATAGAGCCCGAAGTGACATGTACTATTTGTTAAATAATGTATTTAACATTTAATCTACTACTATTTATCTGGTATAGTCAACTTTTAGGGCCAGTCTCTTTTCGCACTTTTTAACATGCCAGAAAGTTGACATGGGTCATGTTAATGACAACCTTCTAGCGCCTTGAAAGGCAGCTTGGGTTGCCTACCATACTCCCCAGGGAGTTGAGAAGGAACATGAGAGTTCTGTGGTCCATTGACTGGGCTAATAATGTAGCGCTATGAGCCCGCTTTCAAGCATGGGTTTGGCGCAATATAAATGTGCACATTATTATTCATAAACTAATACATAAGTAATTCTCGCTGATTAACTCTCAAGATCTAATAGCCTTAATACTTCATTAATTTCTATTCTCTATTAGCTGATTTGTCTAACCTTGTTAACACATGACTGACTACATATTCAATAATATGAGTTCATATTCTATTTAAGATTAGTGCTAATATTCTGAATTTGTCGCTAGCATTCATTCTTTTGAAAACTTTCATAATCTTTAATATCCTTCATTCTAATATCTTATTTGTGACATGCATTATATGTATGTCATCTTCCGCAAGTCAACTTTAACCGATTATATTCAGTGCGTTGCTATATCCATAATATTCACAAATATTGATTGAAAATTTAAACCTGATGAAAATCCAAGAATAGGGGCTGTAATAAGTCTCGTTGGGGTCGTTCTCAACGACAGGCTACTCGTGACACGTAATGATTATGATATTGTGAAAATCCACCTCATTTACGCTACATTTACTCCTCATGCCAATCTGAAAAGGTTGGTAATCAGCGTTATGTTTAATGAAAATGTATACGGCATTGTTTGAAAATGGAACTATTGGCTTTGATAAAATATTCAACGAAAATATCTGTAGACCATGTAGCATGAACTTTATAGTGCAGTTGCTGGTGACACTTGTGACGGTTACTATGAATGACGTCTGTTTCGGGATATATTTATTTGACATCACAATGGGATAGCATCAGCTATCTTACTTGAGCATGTCAATGCATAGCATATTTGGATATTTGACCATTTAAAATCACCAGAATTTAACTGAATCACATGTTATCTCGTGTCTGATTACAGTCCCTATTACAAACCAAATCTGAACATTTACAATAATTTGGAATAGATAAACAAATTTATTTGTCTGGCTGTGTAGAACTATGGAATCCATAGACATTGTTTTAACCTCCTAACCCCTAGAGGCAATAAGAGATGCCCTACAGACCAGAGATAGACTAGTAATTCATACTAAAACCTTTGTTCATAGTCCTACACAACATGAGGAAAAATAGTCGCTATCACTAGTACACTAGTATTAGTAATAATGATATTCACATTACAAAATAATAATAAGTAAAGACTAGTTTGTTTCAACTCGAATTAGCATAACTATAACAACTAATCCATATATAGGCACTCAATTTGCATGAGCATGCAGCATTAGTTTTTATATATGTAGATATTTTACAATTTGTTTATATTTTAAATATATATACATTATTGTTAAATGCTTCACATTTAAGTAATTGTAGACAAATCACATTTTTATTATGTCATCGTAAAATGGCCAATAAGCACTATTTTGTGTTTTATTTGTGGTTTATCACATTAATTAATTCATTATTACTTCAAAATTCACAAACAAATCATATAGCAATTTTCATTTACATTTTATCTTTCTTCATACAGTTTTGAGATGCCTATATATAAGACATGGGATATTTTTGTACAGAATATGTTAGTGAAATGTATTTGTTTGTTATAATACTGACCAAATGTTCTTAGAACTATTGTCACTGTCACTATTGTTGCTGTAGTTCATTGACCCATATGATGTCTTTTGACTTTAAAAAAAAAAGATTATTGAAATAAAATAGATTGAATTTTGTACGTGTTTGTTATTTTTCATACCTGTACAATTAATTACTGATGTAGTAGAATACTACAATACCATGTTCTATCAGCAACTTCTGATATCATGACACCATAAATCTTGGGAGTTATTTAGTACTCTTCAAGTCGTAAATCTTTCATAAATATATTTTCAGTTGTAAAAAAATTGCAAAATTGTACAATATAGATACTTTTTAATGTTGAAATATTTAATGATTCAGAAACCCAGTGTAAAATACTATGCACTACTTTTTAATAAGTTGACATATTTAATAATGATTCAGAATCCAAGTGTAAAATACTATGCAACTTACTTTCTAATATATATATAGTTGATATATTTGTAAGCAGAGAACGTTCAGTGAGACTCAACTGGTACTGTTTAAAACATTTGGGAAACAGAACGATAAACAATGGTAAGGCCTGACAATATTGTATGCCATTGTACTGCATTTAATTCAGCAAAGAAAATGTTTGTACTCAATGTTACCCCCATTACTGCTATACATGTTAGACATTCCTGTTTGTCACGCTGGCATATAGAAATAAATAGTTATATTTTTTTTAATGTTCTTTTAATTATATATCTATATATAATGTCAACACAACTTTATTTTACCCTAAATTAGATAAATTCACTATTTTTAGTTTTAAATTATAAATGTTTAGAAATCTGCATAATTTTCCTGAATCCCAATTATCTGCACATTCCCCTGGTCTTGTGTGTAATTCTTGCTGCAATTAATGGTGTCTATTGCATGTTACTATATCCAGCACATCTATCTAGCACATCACTAGTCCTTGTGAGTGGTACTGGAGGCATTTTTGTACAATTTAAAGGTAAAATAATTATGTAAATAAAATTGTACATTTATCATTTTTATTTTACATTTTTTAGAAAAGTTGCCTTGCATCTAGGGAAGTTTTCCAAAAATGTAAATCAAAACAGAAGAAAATTGTACATCCAGTATCTTTCACATCACTAGTATAGATACAGCACATCACTGATATATACCCATAGCACATCACTAGCATACACATGTATAGCACCTTACTAGCATACGCACATCACTAGCACATCCATGTATGGTAGCAGGTTGCTAGCATGTGTATAATGTTGTGCACCATTAGCATGTATATAACACTAGCTGGAGTATGAATGCACTAACCGGGTACTAACTTCACTGCTTCTGAATTGCTATGAATAATGACACTGATGCCTATGCATATATATATATATATTATATATATTAGTACCATGGCTGTTTAAGTATTGTAAATGTATACACTGTGTGTATGTTTACATAACATGGTCAATCCGTTCCAGGTTTGGATTTAATAAATATGATAGTAGTTTTTTTCTTCTTATCTTCTAGCTACACAACTACTAGCTGGGTGTTACTCTTTTCTTTATTATTATTATACATGGTTCATTGTTGCAGAAATGTACATTTCATTTTTCATTCATTTTGCATTTTGTGTATGTCATCTCAGTTTCACATACGTGTCGTATTCGTATTATACAGTATTCTAAAAAAAGTGTATATTTAATTCCCATTCCCATTTTAATTTACTTTCACATCCCACCCATTTTCTTCCAACTACCTTTTCCCATCATTTCAATATTCCCATATCACATTCCATTTACTTACCTCACACTCCTTTTACCCATTCCCATTAATTTTCCCATTCCTTTTTAAATTCCATTTTCCCCTCTTTTATATTTCCGCCCTCCTATCACAGTTCCCTAGCTTCACCCGTTTCCCACTTTCTGTCAATGATCCTCTTTCCCATTCCTTTCCAATTTATGTTTCCACATTACCAAAATCCAGTTTGGATTCCTTTTTTTAAGAAACTGATAACTTGCTGTTATCCACTTCTATTCCATTATCTCATTTCTACTCTTAACTCATTATTTTCTCATTCCAATTTATTTACTATTCCATTTCCAAGGTAGTCAATTGCTACCTGTTTCATACAAATAGCTTTTCAAACATTTTGTCAAAAGACTAGTCTTCATCATGTTCATATCTGTACAGTAGATAGATAAAGTTTTAACAATACCGAGGCTCCCTGGTGAACTTGTTGCAGGAGAATTGTTACAGGAATCTGAATTGTTGCATAAATAGGAATTTTTGCAGTAATAGGAATTGTTGAAGGAATCAGAATTGTTGAAGGAATCATAATCATTGCAGTAATCAGAAGTTGCAGGACTCAGAAGCATTGGATTGCAGGCATTGGAATTATTGCAGGAATCGGAATTGTTGCAAGAATCAGAATTTTCAGGAATCACAATAATTACAGGAATCAGAATTGTTATAGGAATAGGAATAATTGTGAATAAATGTGACTTGGGCATTATAATACCCTACGGCAACCGCACGGCCACCGTGGAATTCCTGCGGCTTCCGTAAAGGTAAATTGTAATTTATAATACCCTACGGCAGCCGCACGGCAAACGCAAGGCCATCGTACGTCTGATGTATGGTCACCGTGAATCGCTCTACGACATGGCTACGGCGGTGTCAATTTTCTACGGCGAACGTAGAAATGAAAAAATGTTATAACTCCGTGCTATAATTACACGGCCACCCCTACGGCCTGTAAAATATAGGGATATTTCTAGATTTTCTACGGCTGCTGTAGGTATCTCACGATTTCGTGGGGCTACGGCCGCCGTATCCTAGCCGTAGAGCAAATGTGACTTAGGCATTATTGAATATTGAGCTGAAATGATCTGGGTATCATTTCTCGATGCTCTCTTATCCACTAAGAGACCATAGCGCTCTCTTTGCTGATAGCTAATACACTGCTAAGAGAGTGCTATAGTCGCTTAGCGGATAAGAGAGCTTCGAGAAACGATACCCTGATCCTCTGTATACATCACAGATCTCAGCAATATCATATCTTAGATATTAATTTTCCGATGGAAGAAACTTTAGGATTTGTCAAATGGTTCTGTCTTTAGTAGAGCTGCTGAATTTGCTGAAAAATTCCAATCACAACAGTCACTGGCTGGAGTGAGATAAAGTTTGGGCCCACTTACCACTAACGGTTCTCAGGAATGTCACAATCATAAATTTACTTTCTTACAAAATTGTCTGCAGGTATGAGTTTTTCTGGTTTTCATACTCCCATTCTCATAGCTGTCCTTTTTGTTTGAATTATTTCAAAAGTGATCCGATATTTTTTCACTTGTGTATCTTGCTTGGTTTACTTTCTAGTAGATTCTGTGTATTTGTTTACTTTGGTTATATTTCCGTGGCTTCATTTGCTTAAGTATCAATGTTGTCAATTTTACAAATGTATTTGTGGTATTCGCTTGGATTTAATTAGTTGGTGGGCATGATTGTTATTTTAAATCTCTCCAGTTTGAGGATAAAATGTGTTTTTTTTAACTTTATGGAACACAGAATCAAATGTAAAAGAAATCAATACATTTACCGGTATCACTAGTTTCTGGCCTGAAATGAAGAAATAAAATTGAATTTATTCACCTTATTGTCACATTTAAGTAAAAATTAATATCTGCCAAGTTGAATAATATTGCTACTTTTGAAGAGAGAGAATATTCCTGGATACAGACATTTGCAATATACGGTACAGAAGGGATAAAAAAAAGTGTTCACATGGAAATAATTGTTTAAAGGCATAATATCACAGATATTTATGATCGTTTGGGACTAGTTCTTAGCTACAACTGCAAAATACATTCACTTGACATACATAAAATCATGTTTGTACTTCCAA